>OVBX01000028.1:0-22621 GCA_900406325.1 Erucastrum elatum | reverse complement strand
TATATTTAAATTTTCACAAAATCTATAAACAAAAATAGATATTACATATAAATTTGAATAGTATGGGTCAAAATACCTAAAATTAACATATAAATTGGTTTGATTTGAATATTTGGATTGAGAATCAATATATATTTCAAGTATTTTTAGTAACTTGGGTATACTTTAGCTATTTTAGATATGTACTTTTGACTATTCATATATATTTTCAAGTATTTTGAACAACTAAAAAGTATCTTATATATTTTGAATGTTTTTAATATATATTAAATCGAAAAATAATTAATATATATATGGCTATATAAATATATTTCAGATATATTCGGCAACCTGAAATACTTCGGTTCAGGTTGGATTCGAGTTCAATTCTTTAAATATCAAAAACTTGAACTCATTCGGATATTTAATCAATTTCAGTTTGGTTTGGTACTATTTATTCAGATCAGGTTGGGTTCAGTTCTTCGGATATAGGTTTTTTGCCCATCCCTAAAATGTCCAATTGATAAACGTTAATAATTTTTTTATATAATTGCATCAAACTATATAATAACTCTAACCAGTTTAAATCCAAAGATGATTACAGATAACACAATATAAAAATTAAAATTTTCTATATATATATATATATATATCCGTCATTTTAAAAGAATCTACTAATATAGATTTAGTCCAACTATTTTAATAAAATAAATTAAAGTTTTTTACTCATCATTTTTGAAAAAAATATTTTACACAAATATGATTACAAAGAAAAAAAGTAATTAAAAATATAAATATGAAAAGTTTTTTTTTAAATAAAATGCAAAACAAAAGGTATACTCGTCCTCCAGAGAGGATGGGTCAGAATCTAGTTAATAGTTAGAGTAACATACTTATAACGTATCTATGGAATATATCGAAAGAAAATGTGACATCAAACGGCTGATCTATTACTCAAGCTTGAGGTAGCCTGAGAAACAAGACCGAGATAAAACAGCCAATGTTATACATATTCTTATGAAAGGATCAAGCTATCTTAACTAATTGATCAGACAATACATTTTGAGATCGAAGAATAAAAATAATTGAGAAATCTGAGAATCTGCTCTTTAACTTCTGCAGGTCTTTCAATTCATTGAAGAAGTTGAGTCATGCTCATGGTTCTTGAATCATCGAGATGAGATCCCTACAATATGTGCCAAGAGCCTGACATGACATAACGATACTTGAAGCATGCATTTCATTTCCCATAGGAACTAGGGCCTCAAGCTCTGAACGAAGAGATGAAATTCTTTATCGCTGATTTATTGCTCTCATTAGCTGATTTGTTCCTCCTGAAGCTTTCGATATCCATCCATACCCGCTATAAAGTGCATTTTGGGTCCATGATCCATCTATCAAGCATATCTCAGAATTTGATGCCACTTTCAAATAATTATCAACTACTTGATAAATATATATATATATATATATAATATATATATATATGTCCATATGTCCATATACTTCAACGAGTCTGAGTATAGTGAAGTATAAATATCCAAAACTGATACTTTAAAAAATACAGCTACTCTCTCTCTCTTCTTTTCTGTTATCTTTTTACAATTATTCACAGCGAACAAAGAAGAAAAAGAATAGATGAAAAACTCTTTTAAAAAAAATCCAATCTTAGATCAGATTTTTTATTTCGGTTTATTCGATTTACTTTCCGAAAAACAGAACTTTCTTTGGTGTAATCCGAGTTTTTTTTGTTTTGTTTCAAAACATAATTGAAGATTTTCTTCCTGATATTTCTTCATCTGTTTCCGGTTATGCTTTGAATCAATAAAGTTCTGATTTATCAAGCTGTATGTTGAAGAAACTTTGTGGAGGTCACTTGATTTTTGGTCCTTTGTGAAGAAAACACAATACCATTCAAATTTCACTCGCGTTAATGCTTGGTCATTGCCAAACGTAGATATATCCCGTAGGTGGTACGATTTTGTTTCCTTACTTTGATTCACAAGACGACGAGTTCTCTACCAATCGAACAGTATCATTGGACTGCACCACCTTTTTTTTTGTTAAAGGACTACACCAACTTGATTTATGTCTCTTTTGGAATATTTTTTTCATTAAATCTCATTCAATCTTTTAACAAAAAAATATCATTCAAGCACATTTGATATGCTGATAGATATTTGTGAAAGTCGTAACGTTATAAAATCATGATCAATGTAGTCTCGCAACAAACTTTCTGTCTCTTTCATGTTCAAAAAAAACTTTCTGTCTCTTTCGCAACGACCGCACATTTTATTTGATTTCCATAATTGAAAGTTGTTTTAAGGTTGTTCACACGGCGCTGCCAGTCTCCTAAATAGTGCTGAAAAATTTAATCAAAATTCTTATATAGGTCAAAAATTTTAAATTTCTTTACGAGTCAAATGCAGATTTAAAACGGGGGCAATCACTAATTAATATAGTTTATAATATATATGTATATATATTCATTAATCAACCTAATTTTGTAATAAGATGAAAATAGTTTATTATTTATCAAAATTGTAATATAAATACTATATAATATTAGATAATATTATTATATCAAAAATGTTATATACTACTATATAATATGTAGATATATTTTATAAATACATAACTTTTTTTATTATGACATGCAGATCTCGCGGATTACAAATTCAAATAACACGGAAGTAAGTTACTATTTTTTTTTTTTACATATCAAGCTTTTTTGATAAAAAAAAAAACTACTAGTGACAGTAGGATAGATCAAGTGAGGCGGATTTTTGTTCCCCCTATTCAGCAACTTGCAAAGCATTTTCTTTTTTTTTTGGTCGAACTTGTAAAGCATTTTCATCTCAAGTCCTCTTTGAATAAGTCAAAAGTCTTTGTTTCCTTATTTTAAAATAATTAACAATAATAATATATACTTGCGGCTTTCACTTGTTTGACTTTCTAATATTCTCTTCACAAAGAAATACAGCGAATATGTATCTTGTTTTAATTCAACTTGTGTATATATATGCATATAGCAGGAACAAACGCCATATCACTCTCTCGTTTTCTCGTTATAGCTGGATAAAACTTGTGAAACCTTAAAAGCTGATCTACATATCAGAGGTTACGAAATTTGAGTTGTGAAAGTAATGGCAATAAAAGAGAGATCATTAGAGGAGACACCAACATGGGCCGTTGCTGTTGTTTGCTTCGTTCTTCTTTTCATCTCTATCATGATCGAATATTTTTTGCACTTTATTGGTCACGTACGTATATTTTTTTCTTCTATATGTTTCCATCTTTATTTTTTTTTGTTAAAGATGTTTCCATCTTTATATTATCCAAAGTCTTCATTTCTTTTTTTTTTTGCTCTTCTCCAACTGATATATAGTTTCCATTATACAAAGCATTCAAAACTTATTACGTCATCTCTCTTTTTATTTACTTGAAAATCCAAATTTAGTCGTTTCTTTAACTTTTAAAAAATATATTTGTAGTGGTTTAAAAAGAAGCACAAGAAGGCTTTATATGAAGCTCTTGAAAAGGTTAAAGCAGGCAAGTTTACTCTTCTATAAGGACTGCTCATCAGAAATTTGGATGTCGTTTTGCATCACAATCTGATCAATGTTTCTATTTGAAATTCCAACTAACTTTTTTTTCCTTCTTGGTTTGTGGTGAAAATAGAATTGATGCTACTGGGATTCATATCGCTTCTACTTGTTGTATTGCAAACACCAGTTTCCCAAATTTGCATCCCAGAAAGAATTGCTGCGACTTGGCATCCTTGTAGTAGCAACCAAGAGAGCACTAAATATGGTAAAGATTATATCGATGATGGTCGCAAAATTCTTGAAGACTATGACTCCAACGACTTTTATAGTCCTCGTCGAAGTTTAGCTACCAAGGGTTATGACAAATGCGCAGAAAAGGCATATTAATTTTTAACTTCTAACTATTAACAAAAAAAAATCGTCCTTTTTGCTTGACAAATATATTGTAATTATTTTATTTATTTTATCTGTGAATTATTATTATTTTCAGGGGAAAGTAGCATTAGTATCTGCATATGGTATCCACCAATTGCATATATTCATCTTCGTGCTCGCTGTTTTTCATATTCTCTACTGCATTATAACCTATGCTTTGGGGAAAACCAAGGTACGTGATATTTTCTATACATTTTTTCACAAGTGCATAAAGATATGTAATTATGCATGTATTTAGTCTTGTGATGTAATATGCAGATGAAGAGATGGAAATCGTGGGAGAGAGAGACCAAAACAATTGAGTACCAATATGCCAATGGTATGCACACGCATCTTAGCTATTGTCTCACCTGGCGATAAGCTTCTTTTGGCAGTAATCACCAAAGAAAACAAAAAAAAAACGAATATTTTTCAGATAAAACATTTTCGTCGGTGTTAAACTTTGGCAAAACGTTAACATCATGATCACGTATCACTTGGATTTGTTTAATCATCCATATCTCTCACGTTCGTATATTAATTTTATTGAATTATATAATAAGACTTCTGAGTAGAATATCCAATGACAACACGCTTTTTGTTTGACTTATAAATGAACAACGTAACACAGAAAAGTACCTTCCCTTCAAAGTAATTATATATGTGTTGTGTCCTCTTATTTAATTCATTTTTATCACAATTTAATTCATTTAAATTCAATTAATTGTTTTAAATATTGTAGATCCAGAGAGGTTCAGATTTGCAAGAGATACATCATTTGGACGTAGACATTTGAATGTATGGAGCAAGTCTTCCTCGACCCTCTGGATTGTAAGTTTTCATTTATATATTCTCTTTTAATTTTTCGTCATATATTCCTGTAATTTGGTTTTAAGTTACAAAAAAGTAATGGATAAATGGTGGGCATGCAGACATCTTTCTTTAGACAGTTCTATGGATCAGTGACTAAAGTGGATTATCTTACACTAAGACATGGCTTTATAATGGTAAGTAACTTTTACTATATATTTATTTCTTTATAGAATCGAATTTTAAAAATTGAAATGTTGTTAAATGGGTACAGGCGCATTTGCCAGCAGGAAGTGGAGCTCGTTTTGATTTTCAAAAATACATTCAAAGATCTTTGGAAGAAGATTTCAAGGTTGTTGTCGGTATAAGGTTGGTCTTTCTTTTTTTGGATCAAAGTTATTAACATTTTCTCAAATTATCTAATTTCCTATAATATGTTCTAAATTTCTTATTAAATAAGTTATTGTGTGTGAATGGAACTGCAGCCCAGTGATATGGTGCATTGCTGTCTTGTTCATATTGACTAATACACATGGTTGGTCCAAATTCTTTAAAATTTAATTAAGAAATTAAGCAAATTTCAGTTAAGTAATGACACAAACTTCTGTTTGCTTTGCAAATTATAATAGGATGGGGTTCCTATTTTTGGCTGCCTTTCCTCCCTTTGGTTGTAAGTAATTACAGACACATTACTTTCAACTTTTCAGTTGGTTTTGTTATGAAGTTGTGACTGTAACCATATATGATTAATGATATTAATTACATGGTTGGTTTGTTTAATGAATTGAAGGTGATATTAATAGTAGGAGCAAAACTTCAAGTGATAATATCGAAATTAGGATTGAGGATTCAAGAAAAAGGAGATGTGGTTAAAGGAGCCCCTGTGGTTGAACCGGGTGATGATCTCTTTTGGTTTGGTCGTCCTCGTTTTATTCTCTTCCTCATCCACTTGGTTCTTTTCACGGTATAACTATACTTTAATTAATCATAGGTGTTTTTATGTATTTGACCCAAAAAAAAGTTGTTTTGTGTATTTTTGAGTTATGGTTTTTCTAAGAAGTACAGTTTTTATGTATTTTTCTTACAGAATGCATTTCAACTGGCTTTCTTCGTTTGGAGCACTGTAAGAAACAACCCATCTCATCTGAAAAAGAAATTGGTTTTCAAAAATTTAATTGGTTATGTTTTTGGTATGATTTTGCAGTACGAGTTCACACTCAAGAACTGCTTCCACCATAAAACAGAAGATATTGCAATCAGGATCACCATGGGGTTTTTAACTCATCAACAAGTTATATATTAAGTATATGTGTTGTATCTCTTTAATCTAAACTCCTTCTTGTTGTATATGACAGGGTATTAATACAAGTTCTATGCAGCTACATCACTCTACCTCTCTATGCTCTTGTGACTCAGGTACATAGATCTAAATTCCTAAAAGCGTACGTTTGATACAATCATGTACAATATAAGATATCAGATGATTAATTTTCATGCAGGAAAAAAGAAGAAGATTAATTTTCATTTTAATAGTGAGTCGATTAAAGTCTAGCATTGATAATATACATAATTTGGATAAACTCTTTTTCTATCATGTCATCACTGTTTTGACACTTTTTAACTTAAAATCAAACTGCAATGCATTAGATTGACACATATGATGTTCACTGTTAGGTCTCAAGTTGTCTATGTAGGATTCTCTAACAGTAAACCGTAATTGCAGATGGGAACTTCAATGAGGCCGACCATATTCAACGACAAGGTGGCCAATGCATTGAAAAAATGGCACCACACGGCCAAGAAACAGACCAAACATGGACACTCAGGGTCCAACACACCTCAGTCAACCCGCCCCACCACGCCAACACATGGCATGTCACCGGTGCATCTCCTCCACAACTATCATAACCGCAGCCTTGACCAACGAACTAGCTTCACAGCCTCCCCTTCTCCTCCTAGATACTCTGATTTTGGCGGCAACTATCATAACCACGGCCTTGACCAAACCAGCTTGACTGCCTCTCCTTCTCCTCCTAGATTCTCTGATTTTGGCGGTCACGGCCATGGCCATCAGCAATTCTTTGATCCTGAATCTCAGAATGTCTCCATTCACCGTGAGATCACAGATTCCGATAACAGCAATAGTCATCATCCTCATGCTGACGTAGCTAGTCATATTAGAGAAGAGAGAGAGATTATTGAGCATGTCAACGTTGATTTGACGGAGTTCGCTTTCAAGAAGTGATATGAGCTCTATACTCTACCTGTCTGTTCATTCTTTGTAACTGATATAAGCATTGAAATGAACAGTTTTTTCATTTATATTTAGTTGTCAGCACACAAATCAAAAATTCTTATAACATCAAATCATTTTGAAAGACATGTATTACTCTCATCAACTTTTTTTTTTGTGAAACAGCATTCATTTTGAATAGATTAACCTTGGTTTTGATACAGCATTGCTCTAGCATTATCAAGCCTAGGCATAAACATAAACTCAGTAGCAGTAACAAAAGAGAAGAGAGATAGATACAACCTCTAGATGCCGTCCATTTGAATTCATTAGATTGATGAGGATCTGTGAATCGGAGAGGATCGAGAGAGAGTTTATCACACAACTGAGCAGAGATCATGGCGTTTTGCATTGCCAAAGTTTCCTCAACTAGGGGCGACGCCACAAAAGTAGCTGTCGTTGAGTGAGACATGGATGTTCTTGCATCATCGATGATCCACGTTTTGGATAGCGGGTGAGAATCACCTCTTACAAAGAGGGACTGTGGTGAAGAGATTTTCTCCTGAAAGGAGGAAGTGGACGATGATCTCTCTCAGCCCTGACGAGAGGAAATTTTCATAACCTTATCCAAAAAAGATAAGTTTAAAGGACTAGTTGTTTGGAGCTTTAAGGAACTCAGGTATGGAGATGAAACTGAACAGTTTCTAGACTGTTGACGCAATGGAGACAAATGGAATGATGCTATTTGAAGCAGTGTCTCGTGACTGTGGTGAGCAAGTGAGGATGAAGATGGAGACCCAGCCATCACCGGCGAAACAACAAATCAACTTGACAAGATTTGATGAAAAGGCAGAAAATGTGGCCAATAAAAGATTCCCGATGCCAATATTACCGTATCGGAACCAAAGAGTGTTAATGAAGCCAGATTCAAGCTGTTTCTCACCAGACTGTCATAGTATGGAAGTAAGAGCAAATACTGGGATTTGTAGTTGTGAGCGACGGTAGGAAAAGATGGATCTTTGGTCCTTCAGACAAGAGGAGATTCACGAAGGGGGTTGAGCAAAGCTCAGAACAACCACTGCTCGTAGATCTGACGGGAGAAGCTTGGGGATCACCAGTAAGGAAGCTTTGTTTACTACAAAGCAAGTACGAACGGATCTTCCTCGTAGGGAGAAAGGTCAGCGCCCACGAGGACGAAGATAGATACATATCTGGCATCCGTATGCTGAGTCACTGGTTTGCTATGTCTCTCATCAACTTAAATTCCATAAAGCACCACGAGTTGAGTCTCTGGTTTGTTTTGTTCTTAGCCTTCAAACCTGCACGTTTTGGGTTCTGGGCTCATTCAATTCTTCTTCTAAGGTAAATTTATCTCGATGGATGTTTTATTACATTTCAGACTGGAGCACAGCACCAAGTTTTGGACAAGTGCTCTTTAAGTAGAGCAAAAGCATTGATGTCTCGAATAGGATGCAAGTAAGTTGTAAAAGTAACATATATAGTCATATAACTACAACTGTGACAATAATAGTTTAGAGTCAAATCATACACTAGCTAATATCCTGGAGACTTTCTATGGACTACATATATTGCCTGGGAGTTTGACAACAATATCATTATATGCTTCTGGTTCTGTTCAGGTACGAAGTGCGACAGGAGCAGATAGAGACAAGGGGTTGACGAAATCTTTTAGAGACCGAGATCACAAACTGATGGCAAGCACGAGCAAAGGTAGTGAGAAACATAACAAAGGACGTCGACCAGAATTTGAGCGTCAAACTCTATGCAGTACCTTTCTACAATTTAAGCCGAGAAACCTTTGCAAGATCATTATGCCCGTAACTATCGACGATTATTAAAAATATTTAGATTGTGAAAATACACTCTAAATCGAAGATTAATGCTTTTATATGGAGTTTTGTCTGATTATTTATACTAATATATACAATTTTTTTAAAAAAAATTATAGAATTTATTTTATAATATCAAAAAAATATGTTTATTAACAAAACCAAAATTATATATCTAATAAGATTCATTATTTTCGAGAGTAAGATCTCCTAAATAGCCCCCAAAGATCAAAGTTACTAAATTAATTTTCATTATGGAAGTAAATGATAATTATACTCTCATTTATAAATCTGATAATTATATATATATATATATATATATATATATATATAAAAAAAATGAAATAATAAACTTGAAAATATTTTTAACTTTTCAAAAAAATCCAAAATTATTTTTAGGAAATATTTTGTTCTTTAAAAATAATAGGAATTAATACATTAATGAATCTGTATGCTATCTTTTGAATTTGTAAATATATATGAAATATTACTGAATTTTTATTTACTTATATGAATAATATCTTAATTAAATTTAGAACTCGAATTCAGAAAAGTTTTCCTAAAACTTTATGAAAATGTTATGCATAATCAATAATATATGACTATATATTGCATTTAGTAATTTGATTTGTTTCGTAGAGATACGAATATCTTGATTTTTTTTTCTTCGAATCAAAACGGATAACGAATCGAATCAAAATTTATGAATATTTTGCCAAGCTCTATCAGTAAACAATAATAATAATTTTGCTTTCAATTCATTATTTATTTTGATTCGAAAAAAATTCGGATAAAATGAAATTTATTGGGACTATGCATTTGAGTTTTATATTAAAAACAAAAAATAGATAATGTAAATACATAATATGAACACATTTATATAGAATTGGCTGAAAAACTCTCTACACATGACTTATGTCCATTTTAGTGTGAACGTATTTATTACAATACTTCTACATATGACATACAGTAGAACCTCTATAAATTAATAATCTATAAATTAATAATCTCTATAAATTAATAAATTTTGTCGGTCCCAAGTTGGGCCGGTGTTAAATATAACATAAATCGATAAAATAATAAGATAATAATATTTTTAAATTTTCTATGTAAATATATAGTCCCCTTAAAATCATAAATTAATAATCTATCTATATATAATTTTTATATGTACAAGTTAAATATTATATTGTTGGTTTTATATTCATAATCATAATGAAAATTCTTTATTTTTCTTAACATTTCAATATATTTTGATAATATTTAGTAAAATTATACCGAAAACCATTTAACAGTTCTATTAAAAATAAAATTATACATAAAATAAGATAATAAAACAATGCGGAAGTCGAATTTCTAAAATTTAAATAATGCACATACAGTAAAATAAAATATTTATTTTTTATATAAATAAAAATGTTCAAAAATAGAAAAAATCTAAATAAGGAAACTTTTGTAAATTAATATCTCTATAAATTAATAAAATTTCAAAGTCCCAATATTATTAATTTATAGAGGTTTTACTGTATGTCTAATTTAGTGTGAATGCATTTATTACAATGTTTTTCCTTTAATATATAAAGGATAGATATATAAAAGTTGGGGTCCAAAAGGTGGGATCCAAATGTTTCACACCAGTCAAGTCTAGGCTAATAAGTTGCGATTTTAAAAATTTAAAATATTTTCCTACAATGTATATTCCTTAAAATTACAAGAAGTTAATTTAGTTTTCTGTGCTATTCACTAGGTTTAGGTTGACCACCCAATCCACGCCTCCAAGACAGAATTATTATTTGCTTACGAATTTTTTTTGGCTAAAATAGAAATAAGTACAATTTTCGAACCCCTACCGAATAATCAAGTTGCCAATCACGTACTCCCTACGTTACTATTACTAATATATAAACTGTTCCGTCGAGATTGGAAGTAAAAAAATATATTTTAGTCATGACAATGGCTGAGTGTTTCAAAAGAAAAAGAAAAGAGTCATGACAATGGTTGAATATTAAGAGAAAACTAATAATAAATTAACAAGTGGCTAGTAAGATCCTAAAGAATATATGTATTTTTTTAAAAAAGAAGATCCTAAAGAATATCTCAGAGATTCTAAATAAATAAATAGTAAACCCTTTTTATCTATTAGATTTCTATATTCTAGAATACATATATGTTTTAAATATATAAAAATAGTTTATATATTTATTAAATTTTATAAATTCAACTTTTATATTGCTTTTAATTAGATCATTTGATGTATATGCGATATATATCATATAATTTCATTGTGTTTTGGTATAATTTTTATTAAATATCATCAAAATATTATGAAATCTTAAGAAAAAAATAAAAAATATTTTTTTTGCAAACACTTTTGTAAAAAAGGTAAAATAGCTATATTGTAAATACAAAAAAAGGTAAAATTTATTTTTGTATTTATATATATAAATGAGACTATATATTTATATGAGATCTTCTAAATTTTTACTGTTTAGAAAATTTATGTTTATATTGAACTGATCTAACTCAGAACAGACAAATTTATCGAATTATCATGTTTATTAACTTATACAATATTAATTTATAAAGTTTTTATTTTATTTCATATTGTGAAGATGTAAAACTGTTCCTCAGTTGATATATTCAAATGCAAAACCAAATGATTTGAAGTTGGGACAATTTGGATGCTTTCTGAACGTTATCATTTGACAATAATCATGAAGTGCAGTTTGTTTTGGATGTATATTGTATCTATTTTATTAAAACACAATCATTACTAATATTTGACCCTGCAACTATTTGGCATATTACATTTTTGCCATTGACATATTACATATTATAAAATTTATGCTGTACATGCTAAATTTATCGTACTGGCTCTAAACTAAGACAACATAACTGAAATTTATACAGGATATCCAAGATATATAAAGACCATAGGTGGTTCGATTTGTTTCCTAGCATTGTTCATAAGACTTCTATACCACTGAACTAAAAACTCCAATAGAGATTTTTCACCATGAAGTTGTATATTTGATTAACTGTTGGTACCAGTCCAACATTTGGAACAAAACCTCTATATGTCCGTTGCTTTTTAATTATAGGTATTTTGAAGTTACAGAAAACCTAACTGAAAATATCTAAATAAAAATACATCCGACTGGATTTTTCGCAATTTTGAGATATTTACAATTAAATACTACTCTATCCGTTTTATAATAGTGTTATTTTAGTTGTTTTTTTCTAGTTACACAAAAAGTATCAGTTTACAATTTCAGTGTAAATTATACTTATTTTCAGCTGAAAATTAATTGCATATTGTATGCATTGATTTTATAAATAATTTTATTTATCTCAAATACTATTGGTCAAAAAAATATACTCCCTCTGGGTCCAACTGGTAACCATATCGGGAACAATAGGAACGCATAGGAAAGAAATGAATAGAAATAAATTTCTGGGAATGATGAGGAATAGTCATTCCATATCAAATTTAGTGAGGAACAAATTTGTTCTTTAATTCTCTACAATAAAATGAATGAAAAAGAATATGAAGGAATGACTATTTCTTATAAATGGTAAAATTTATTAGGAATGTTAAGGAATGCATTATTCCCTTTCTTTCCTGGATCAACATTCGTACCCTCTGTTTTATATTGTAAGTAGTTTAAGGGAAATTTGTTTGTTTCATAATATAAGTAGTTTTCATTTTTCTATGTAACTTTTACTTTATCGATTATAATGTAACCAATCAAATAATACCAATTCATTTATGATTGGTTTAACTATATTTAATTTATATATCAAATATTATTTTAAAAATAACTTATATATTTCTTAATTTTTGTGCATTCAAGCAAAACTACCTACATAAAAAAATAGAGAGAGTAATTAATAACAATTTGCATATATTTCAACAATTTTCTTAATATGTGTTAAAAGTGTCAAAGTGTCAGAGTGACACTTATCAGAGTGTAATATTTATGTGTACATGTGTATTTTGAGAACCTTGTGAGAATTCCCCATTGGGATTGCCGTAAGCCACCTTTGTTTATTTCTCTTTGAAACTCTTATCTGCAGTAATCTCATTCAATCATATTTGATACGTTGAAAAACTAATTATTTGGTTAGTTACAAATACTGACATTCGCAATAACTGCCAAACATCATTTATTTGATCGTCGTAAAAGTCGTATCTATATTCAATCATGATCAATGTGGTCTTAGTCAACAAACTTTCGGTCTTTTTCTCAACGACAGCATATTTTGGGTCTGATTGGTAATTTTGGGAGTAAAATGAAGTAACATCAAAAAGGTGGAAATGAGAGTAATTAGAAAAGTGGAAAAAGATAGGAAAAATAAAAACAGTAAGTGGAGTAAACAAATAAAAATATCATTTCACCTGATTAGAGTAATATTGAGTGTGCACTTTATCCTGTTTAAACAGTAAGTGGAGTAAATAAATAAAAATATCATTTCACCTGATTAGATACTTTTGGTGATAACAAGAGTAATAAATATTTCAGAGTAGATGTTTACGCCAGAGATGACTCACAATCTTTATTTTATTTTATAATAGGATAAAAGTCTTGTTCTAAATTGCGGCGAGTTGACCCGAGAACTCGGCGGTTAAACGCTTAGCGGTACATCACCGTGGCGAGAAGGTGATAATCGGCAAGGCTAGGCGGTGAGCCCTATTATTCCCGTGTTATCCGTGGAATTGAGCAAATCATTGTTTAGTTTTGTTAAGATCAATTTGGTCAATTCAAAATAAACTTGTTAATCTCATATTTTCAAGTTCGAAATCACAGGTTTAGTATTAGATTTCCATATGTATGTAAAACCCATAAGAAAAAAAACATGTGAAATGGTGAAATCGAAGAGAAAAATGTAAACGGCTTATATTAGGACACAAGTTTCAGAGAACAGAGGTTGAAGATAGTTTTGCTCAAAAAAAAAAGGTTGAAGATAGTGGTATAAACGTAATTTTGATTCATTAAACTCAAAAAAGGAAAAAATAAAAAGAATAATGAGGCAGAAGACCATGTTACCTCCTTCGAACTTGTGGCCACCAAGAAAAATTTAACCACCAGACCACTTAAAACATTGATTTTGTTTCACCATATATAAAATATCTAATCTCAACTATACATAAATCAACAAAAAAAATCCCCGACTAATCTCCGAGTAATTCCCGATTATTTGATTCGGCGCTAGGCCCGGGTCAAGCGCACATGTTATGCCTAGCGTAATTTCGAACATGAGATAAGAGGTATAGCGCTTAGTTTCCACTTTTTAGGTTCTACCACTGAATTATTATTATTATTATAGATTAGATTACACTAAAATTTAACTACTTGTAGGAAAATAAGTCATTCATATAATGACACATATACATAAACTTTCCGAAAATATGATATACTCAAGAATCGATCGTTAACCTTCCTCCTACTTTTTCATTTCTTTTAATTTTATTATTTGTTAGAAACCCGTTGGAGATCGCTTCCGTATAAGTTTAAAAGCGGACGTTCACACAGTGCTACCAGCTTTCAAAAAGCATCTCCAACGTAGAATCTTATTTTAAGAGAAACAAAACCTCAAAATGAAGATTTTTTGAAAATTGATTACTCTAACCATAAAACCTCAAAAAAATCTTTAAAATTTTATTTATTTGCATTACAGTCTTTGACGTTAACAAAAGTTACTAGTAGTGATAAAATTTCTTAAATACATATAAAACATATTTTTAATATATTATACAACACACAATATTACAATATTGTATAATAAAATAATATAAATCACATATATAATAAAACAACACACATACTGGCTAGCCGATGAATTCTAGTATTTTGGTATCACTTGTAAAATATGTATATTTATAGGTTTATATAATTCTTTTTAAAATTATATTAAGTTTGTTTAATGTATTTTATATTGTGTAACCTTTATTTAATGTATATTTTTATCTGTGTGAATTTTATTTTAATTATATGTAAGATCTATTCTATTTTATTTTATTTTGGTATACTTAAAATATTCTAAATAAAATTAGTAGATAAATAAAAGAATTGTAAGGACTAAAAAATGAATAGTAGTAAAATCTCAAATTTGAAGTGTATCTATTCAAAACCTCAAAATTTGAAGAATTGAGATTGAGTTGGAGTTGCAAAAACCTCAAAATTTTAGGATTTGAGGTTGGGTTGGAGATGCTCTAAAGCCTCTTCATCTCAAGTCCTCATTTTTTTAATTATAACCTCAACAAGTTCTTCTCATTTTTTAATAATCTTGTTTTATTAATAATAAAATGGAACTTGATTTATTTAAGTTTTTAATATGTGTATATATAGACATAACAGGAACAAAAGCCATATCACTTTTTTTTGTAACTTAAGCCATATCACTTTATTTCTCTTTTTCCCCGTATAACTTGTAAAGCCCTAAAAAGCTGATCAGAAAGTTAAAGAGTTTTGAGAAGTGAAAATAATGGCAATAAAAGATAGATCACTGGAAGAGACACCAACATGGGCTCTTGCTGTTGTTTGCTTCGTTATTCTTTTCATCTCTATCATGATCGAATATTTCTTGCACTTTATTGGTCACGTACGTATATTTTGTTCTTCTTTGTTTCCCCATTTTTGCTCTTCTCCAAGTAACAAGAAACTACAAGATAATTTCGTTATATAAGGCCTTCAAAGCTTGGTGTTAAAAAAAGCCTTCTAAAGCTTATTATTACATCATCTCTATTTTTTCTACTAAAATATCAAAATTCAGTCGGTAACTTCCATATAATCTTTTATTTTATTTTATTTTTCAATTGTTGTAGTGGTTTAAAAGGAAGCACAAGAAGGCTTTATATGAAGCTCTTGAAAAGGTTAAAGCAGGCAAGTTTACTCTTCTACAAATATTATTCATCATAAGGTTTCGGTGTAGCTTTGTATCACAATCTTACTACTCTTTTTCGATTTGAACTTCCAACTAATTAATTTTTATTTGTTTTCTTTTTGGTTTTTGGTTTGTGGGGAAAATAGAATTGATGCTACTGGGATTCATATCGCTTCTACTTGTCGTATTGCAATCACCAGTCTCCCAAATTTGCATCCCAGAAAGAATTGCTGCGACTTGGCATCCTTGTAGTAGAGAACAAGAGCTCGCTAAATATGGTAAAGATTATATCGACGATGGTCGAAAAATTCTTGAAGACCATGACTTCAACGACTTTTATAGTCCTCGTCGAAGTTTAGCCACCAAGGGTTATGACAAATGCGCAGAAAAGGCATGTTTTATATATATTTAATTTTACCTTTGTAAAATTATTCCTCCTTTTGTAACAGATACCATATGAAATCTGATTTTTGATTTTCTTGTGAATTATTATTTTCAGGGGAAAGTAGCATTAGTATCTGCGTATGGTATCCACCAATTGCATATATTCATCTTCGTGCTCGCCGTATTTCATATTCTCTACTGCATTATAACCTATGCTTTGGGGAAAACCAAGGTAAGTGATATTTGTACATTTTCACAAGTGCATATATATGTAATAATGTATGTCTTTAACTTTGTGATGTAATATGCAGATGAAGAAATGGAAATCATGGGAGAGAGAGACCAAAACAATTGAATACCAATATGCCAATGGTAAGCACAAACATATTACTCCACAGAGTTTCTTTCGGCAATAATCATCAAAGAAAACGTAAACAAAAACAAAAATGAGTGTTTCCAGATAAAAATATATTCGTCGGTGTTTGACTTGGCGCCGACGTTAACATCATGATCACGTATCACTTGGATTTTTTTATTCATTGATAACTCTCAAACGCTTATATTTTTATTGAATTATATAATCAGATTTATGAGTAGAATATCCAGAGATACCATGCCATTTGCTTGACTTATAATAAAAAAGCTTTTGATCCGCACTTCGAAAACACTAAATTTCATATATCTATGTATGCTATTAAAAGAATATATATCATTTTTAACTTTACATTTTCACAATTGAGTTTCTATGATTTTATCGTTCGTTAATATTTTCAAAGTATAAAATTTGTTCAAAATAGATTCAAAGATGCTATGTATGTTTCAATAGTACATATATTTTATATTTAAGAGCAAATATATATTCATTACTGAATTGTTAGACCTGTAAACTGTTGATGTAAATATATACAATGTGTTACTTGCATCTTAGTTCTAATATGTCTAATACTTATGTTTGAATTTTAAAATATAATACAACTTATTTTAATTTTTTTATACTTGTCAAGATTTATTTTATTATAACATAAATTAAATATAAGTCATTGAACCCGTTTCATATTGGATAACTGCTTACATATTAAGGAAAATATATGTAAAAACTGTAACTGTTAAACATAACCTATACTTCGATGTACTATATGAGCAAATAATATCAATACCAACTAAATAATATCAATACCAATTAAATTATTTTTAATATTCTAATTAAATATGTATATTAAAATATAAAATTATTTTAATTTATTATCTTACTTTAATATTGTTTTTAATAAGTTGAAATGTGTTACAAAATTTGTTATTCTGTATGTGTAACTATTTTAATTTAAAATATTTTTTGAAGAAATTTCAAATTTATTGATGATCAACAAAAAATAGGCATTTACAACATTTGAGGAAAAAAAAACTAGCTACCTTCTAGACTGTAGGAAAGTAGAGTAAAAAAAACCTATGATAGCTAAAATGCTATCTCAAGCTGTTACTTCAAACCATCGGCTCATCAGCCCCTCTAGCTTGCTCCCATACAAATATTTCAGTGACGAGTTTTTGTTCCTCATAGTCTTATCAATCCTATTTTGATTTATAAAATAGTTAATAAATGAATTAAGTTATTTTTTACAATTTATTAATTTCTCTATTAATTTAGTTATGAATATGAAATATGTATATATACAACTATTAGATAAATGTTATTCCTTATTCTATAAATAAAAATTAACATTCATTTACAATAATAGTTAATTTTAATTATGAATTTTTTATTATTTAAAAGTAAGAATTGAAAAAATTTATAAACAATTATAAACATTTTAAATATAAGGACATTAAAACATTTTATTGAAATGCAATATTAGAAAGAGATATGATGATGACAAAAAAAAGGAAGAGATATGATCATTATTTTTACATATTTTATTGTGAATATATTTAACTATATTTAACAATAACAAAATCGATATGCAAAAATAATATAAAGTTTATCTACAAAAGTAAATTAACCACTTTCATATATTCCAGTACATTTGATATCAAATATTTTTTTAAAAAAATTATTGATGTCAAACAAGCATTTATATATAATGTTTATGTGTGTAAAGTTATGTTCTTCTGTAGATATTTTGATTGAAATAATTGTCGAATTAATTAAAATGTTACAAGATATTACTTGGTTGCTAAAATAGGGGTTAGTTATAATATTTGGTTGTGTTTAATAGGCTAGGCTAAATATGAGCAGGTGCAATAATGTTTTAAGTAAAAAAAAATTAGAATAATTTAACTAGATGTATTCTGCACTCCTCTTATTTAATTTAATTAAAATTGTAGATCCAGAGAGGTTCAGATTTGCAAGAGATACATCTTTTGGACGTAGACATTTAAATATATGGAGCAAGTCTTCCTTTACCCTCTGGATTGTAAGTTTTTATTTATATATTCTTCTAAAGTTTTACTCTCTATTTCCCTATAGTTTGGTTTTAAATTACAAAAACAATGGATAAATGGTGAGCTTGCAGACATGTTTCTTCAGACAGTTCTTTGGATCAGTGACAAAAGTGGATTATCTTACACTGAGACATGGCTTTATAATGGTGAGTAAGATTTATTTATTTATTCAAATAGTAATAATCATTTTACTAGTTAGAGATTTACTATGGTGATGATTGAAAAATGCTTTTGAGATGTTAGAGAATATTTTCTACAAAAATAATTTCAAAAGCCAAATCTCTTCAAACATGTTTTACAAAGAATTTTTATTGCCTCTCATTTTTCATTTTTTTTCTTTTTGGCTTTAAAAAGAAAAACAGCTTAGATACTTTTATGTTTTTGCTTTAGGTATACAACCAAAATTTTGCGACAAAAAATTATACATATATAACAATAAATCTAAAACATTAATTCTACAACATAAACATATATATATATATACAAAGCAACAACTCCTTCAAAATCAAACCCTACATGTTATTCAATTCTAGAACAAATTTACTGAATGGGTGCAGGCGCATATGCCAGCAGGAAGTGAAGCTCGTTTCGATTTCCAAAAGTACATTCAAAGATCTCTGGAAGAAGATTTCAAGGCTGTTGTCGGTATCAGGTTCGTCCCTTTCTTTATTTAAATCAAAGTCATTGATATTTTCTTCCAATTGTTAATTTTCTTAAAATATTATTAATTTAGTGATTATATGTTATTGTGTTATGGAACTACAGCCCGGTGATCTGGTGCATTGCTGTCTTATTCATATTGACTAATACACATGGTTAGTCCTAATTCTTTATAATTTTTTTTAAAATAATTAAGTTATATATCAAATTGATATGAATTTATGTTTCTATTTTAAAACTATAACAGGATCGCAATCCTATTTTTGGTTGCCTTTCATCCCTTTGTTTGTAAGTTATTACAAACACATCATTTCAAACTTTTCATTTGGTTTTGTATTTATGCAGATGTGGTTGTTAACATATAGTATTAGTGATATTTATATGGTTTTGGTCTGTTAATGAAATGAAGGTGATATTAATAGTAGGAGCAAAACTCCAAGTGATAATATCGAAATTAGGATTGAGGATTCAAGATAAAGGAGATGTGGTTAAAGGAGCTCCTGTGGTTGAACCTGGTGATGATCTCTTTTGGTTCGGTCGTCCACGTTTCATACTCTTCCTCATTCATTTGGTTCTTTTCACGGTATTAACTAATTTAATCAATCAGTGTGTGTGTGTGTGTGTGTGTGTGTGTGTGTGTGTGTGTGTGTGTGTGTGTGTGTGTGTGTGTGTGTTTATGTATTTTTGAGTTGTTATTTCCTAAAAAACAAATATAATTTTATGTATTTTTCTTACAGAATGCATTTCAACTGGCTTTCTTCGTTTGGAGCACCGTGAGTAACAATCAAGCTCTTTTGAAAGAAAAAAAAACATTTTAAAAAGGTTGTTTTCTAATAACTAACTGATGATGGTTTTTTTTTAAAAATAATTTTGCAGTACGAGTTCACACTCAAGAACTGCTTCCACCACAAAACCGTAGATATTGCACTCAGAATCACCATGGGGTTTGTAAACTCCTGGACTAATGCATAAGAAACTAATATATATTAAGTATCTTTACACTAAACTTCATCTTGTTGTATACGATAGGGTATTGATACAAGTTGTATGCAGCTACATCACTCTACCTCTCTATGCTCTTGTGACTCAGGTATATAATCCAAATTGTTAAATGTTGTGCTTGATACAATATCTAAACTAATTATTTAGTATAGATAAACTTGATAAACACAACAGTGTTTGTTTTGTACAAATTTCAACAGTGTTTGCATATTTTTAACTCAACATCAAATGGCAATGCATTAGATTGATGCATGTCTCGTATTGTTAGGTCTCAAGTTGTCTATGTTGCATTCTTTAACACTAAACTGTAACTGCAGATGGGAACTTCAATGAGGCCGACCATATTCAACGACAGGGTAGCCAATGCATTGAAAAACTGGCACAAGACAGCCAAGAAACAGACAAAGCATGGAACCTCAGGGTCCAACACACCACACTCGAGCCGCCCCACCACTCCAACACATGGCATGTCACCTATGCATCTTCTCCACAAACATAACCGCAGCCTTGATTATCAAACCAGCTTCACTTCCACGTCTTCTCCTCCTAGATTCTCTGATTTTGGCGGCCACGGCCATGGTCATGGCCATCCGCATTTCTTTGATCCTGAATCTCAAAATGTCTCTCCCCACCTTGAGATCACAGATTCTGATAACAGCAATAATCAGCATCCCCATGCTGACGTAGCTAGTCAGCATCCACATGCTGAGGTAGCTAGTCCTGTTAGAGAAGAGAAACAGATTGAGGAGCATGTCAAGGTTGATTTGCCAGAGTTTACTTTCAAGAAGTGATAAGTTCTATACTTTACTTGTTGTTTCTTTGTAAATGATATAAGCTTTGGGATGAAACACTTCTCGCTCTTATTTTTCTTTTATGTTTTTTCTGTCAGCACAAAAATCAAATAGTTTTATGATATCAAATCATTAAAAAAGACATTATTGTCATCAACTCAAATTGCTTAAAGCACCACGGGTTGAGACCTTGCTTTTGTTATCATCTTAAAGCAGATCATAAGGATCTTAATAGTAACATATACTCATATCTCGTTACATCTGTGACAATAATTGTTTGATAGTATTAGACATGGAGCAAAATCGTGGAGACTTTTTATGGAATTTCACCCTTCTACGAAGGACTATATTACCTTGGGGCCTGACAACAATATACATTAGATACTTCTGGTTTTGTTCAGTTACAAAGTGCGACAGGTGCAGACATAGACAAGTAGTTGATGTAACCTTCAGAGACCGAGATCACATACCGATGGCAAGCAAAAGCAGAGGCGTTGACAAGCATAACAAAGGACGTCCAGCAGAATTTGAGCGTCAATACTCTGTCACTCTTTACAGATCTTCCCATCAAACTCTTGAAATCTTTTACTGTAATGTTGGTTCCTGAAGATGGCGGTGGCTCTGAAAGAGATATGAATTTGAGGGAATTAACTCCGGAGACACCAACTATCCATTGGTACAGTGTATCTGCAATGGTACATTGGTACGTTGTGCAAAGTTTCTAGTGGATGACATGTCCCTATTTAGAGACATATGTCCGGATCAGTGAAGTCCCACTCTGTTTATCAAAGCATGGAACCACACCAAGTTCATAACGTAAAGATCATTTTCTCTAGAGATAAGGCATATTGACTTAAACCACGGATGTAAAAACTAATATATTCATCTTATATATCATCTCTACAACATTTGAGTTACCAGTGTAAAACGATGCATATTGACGCCTGGCTTGATGACATCCATATCAGTCAGTGCTTCAACACGGGAGGACCAACCACCATTCACGATGTGCACAATTGATGCGAGCATGGCAAGATGATGCTTCCTTTGCATCCGATAAACTAACCCAAAGTCAAGCAACCTTGCATAGAAACACGTTGTATCAACTGAAGACACCCGGTGACAGTCAGACTTTTCTGTGTTATGCTGGTGAAATAGTGGGAAGGATTAAGTAATTTTCATGTGGTCAACAAGGACTAATTAACTTATTGGCTTATATAATGTATATTTAATTAGAAAGACTAAGGTTGACCAAAAGGTCCAAAAAAGTAAAAAGTTAGAAAGAGTAATACCCATGTGAGCCATGACGACTTCAAATTTCAGTCCGTTAAAGCATGGACACTTTTTTCTTTTGAGCATGGACACTTTTCTTGTTGTCTACAATAAGATATTATCGTTTAGGTAGTTAGAACAACTCTAATAGTATTTTTTTTTGTTAAAGGGTTTTCAGTATGTTGCCACGGAATTCTTAAGTTATATATTTGTATATGTGTATGTGTATATATATATAGAACAACTCTAATAGTATTTTTTTTTGTTAAAGGGTTTGGTTTTCAGTATGTTGCCACGGAATTCTTAAGTTATATATTTGTGTATGTGTATGTGTGTATATATATATATATATATATA
>OVBX01000027.1:54784-81454 GCA_900406325.1 Erucastrum elatum | reverse complement strand
AAAAAAAAAAGAAAGATAAACCAAATTCAATAATATTAAGAAGGCAAAAAAGAGTTACATATAGACTATGTAACAAAAAGTAAAAAAAAAAATATTACTCTTATTTAAGAGATGTTTAAGCCAGAGTTTCCATTACTTCACAACATTAACTACATCTCCTAAATCATCAAGTTTGTTTTCTCTACTATTATTTGTTCGGATCATTAGACATATTCCTAAGTTTCATCGAAAGACGATAGTTTCACAGCATTATTATTTGTATATGTATTGTCTACAGGTTTAATGATGTTGTTTCTACTTGCGATTGTGGGATTAATAGCCTATTATGTCTACAAGTCGATAAAACCGCCACCACCAATTCCATTGCCAGAAAACGTTTCCAAGAAATCTCTAAGAGTCAAGCTTAGTGATGGAAGACATATAGCCTACAGAGAAGTAGGGTTTTCAAAAGACAAAGCCAAAAACAAAATAATAATCATCCACGGATATGCAAATTCAAAAGACGTCGATTTATATACCACACAGGTATAAGCGTTATAATTAAATGGTTATATTGTTGGTAACTATTTCATTCATTTTATCTCTGTACTTTCTTTTAATTTGAACGCCTTTTAAAAGATAAAATAAAAAACTAGCTCAGTTTAATAATTTAATTAATGATGGTTGTGTTGGGAGTAATTATTTCATTGCCTACAACGTTTTCTGATTTTTTTTAGGAAATGATTGACGAATTCAAGATATATTTTTTGTTCTTCGATAGAGCTGGTCATGGAGAGAGTGATCCTAATCCATCAAGAACGCTGAAAACAGATACATACGATATCGAAGAACTTGCTGACAAATTGCAACTTGGTCCAAAGTTTCATGTTCTGGGCATGTCACTTGGAGCTTACCCAGTTTACGGTTGCCTCAAATATATTCCTCATAGGTAATCTATATACTTACAGAATTATTTCTTACGAAAATTATCAACAAGTAAAGATTATTTGAGAATTGTACTTCTCATCGGCTATCAATAGTTTAAGGGCTGTAGATAACATTTTACATAAAATGTGGTTTATTCCATTTATAATTAGATTTTTCTGTTTAATAATTTACAACTTTTAAGTACGCAATGTTTTCTCATGTTTTATTTACATATACAGGCTAAGTGGAGCTTCATTGGTGGTTCCATTAATAAACTTCTGGTGGAGACGTATTCCTCAAAACTTGTTGAATGCAGCAATCAAGAAATTACCATTTGCGTTTCAAATGATACTCCGAGTCGCACACTATTGTCCATCGTTGTTATATTGGTGGATGACTCAGAAATGGTTTCCAAATAATCGAGATCCCAAGAAAATTTGGACTGAACGCGATATAGAACTTTCGAAAATTTATTATAAGAAATCGTACATGGTATGTGTGTTTATATATACTGATTCACATAGTCGTGTAGTTGTCAATATTTTTTGGTCCTGATGATATATTAAGTATATATCTGTTAAGGATATACTCATGAAAGCTAATATATAACATAACTTATATTTAGGACGCTGTTATACGACAAGGTGAATATGTGAGCTGCCACCAAGACATCATCGCCGGTTATGGAAATTGGGAGTTTGATCCAACCGAGCTGAGCAACCCGTTCTCGGATACTAACAAAGGATCAGTCCATATGTGGTGTGCGCTCGATGACAAACAAATACTGCGAGACGTTCTAGTTTATATATGTGATAAGCTGCCATGGATCAAGTTCCATGAGGTCCCTCATGTAGGACACTGGATTATTCATGAGAAGCATCATTTCGAAACCATTATCAAAGCCGCTTGTACTGAATGAAAAATGGATAATGAAGAAGGGAAGTTCTATCAAAGTTATATGGGATGCTTAAGTTTGAGGATGTTTATATAAGTTTAATAAATGTACATGTCAATATAAATACAGTAATCTGGTATGCTAATGTCAGATGCAGGTATTTAAACTATTTCGATGATTTAATTATTTATGAATTAAAATGCGCCTTTCTTTCTATAAAGTAAGAGGTGCCGTAAAAAAGATTATCTAAAGACATAATAGTACCATATTTTGTTGCGTGTCCCATTTACAGCAAATATAAAAGCAGTTAAATTAGAAAAAGTGCTATTTTTACCTATTTAATATGATATATATTTATATTTTTCTAAATTATATATTTTTGGTTCGTATCTAAAGTAATTATATTTCAATTTTTATTGGGCTATTTACGCAAAATTTAACAACAAGTATATATATATACGAAAAGAACAATACTTAACCAATTTCTGTATATAATAGAAAGTAATAGAAATTAAATTAATTCCAAGAATTACAATATAGTATAGTAAAGCAAAAGGGAGTTTATACAACCTTTTAAATAGTACATCAATATTTTAAATAGAATATCATTTTTATTACAATCAGAAGATAATATATTAAAATGTAAAGCAATAACTGACTGGAGTTACACAATTCATAATAAGAACAAAAATGCAAAAGACAATAAAATGCATTGGTAATGTTAGATACGTTACAAAGCTCTTTATTTACATTTAGATACCAAATTATGATTTTAAAAAATATATTAATAACTTTGTGGCTCTTTGTGTTATTTTATCAATGCAATATACGTGAGGGGAGTTACACAAATGATGATAAATGTAACAAGATAACAAAAGTTTAATAATAGTAAGGCCACCCGCAACGCAGGGACGTTACTTGCAATCCTTAAAAAAATTATTATAATATTGTATGGGGTTTACGATTTCTAGGTCTCTGTGCGAATTGATGCCATAAAATCAAGATTATATGTAGGTGACATGTGTAACAAACAAAAAGTAATAAAAAAATACTTATTCTTGGGTTCACCTCCTAGGGTGAACCTCTAGGTTCACCAACCAATAAGATTGTGTCATTAAAGATTCAGTATTTTTTAAAAAGGAAACAAAATATTATCAAATTATATTATACTTTAAAAATAAAAATTAGGGCAATTCTCCGTAATAACACATTTTTAAGTTTTCATCTCAAAAATAGCACATGAATGGAAAAATCACAAAAATAACATTCATTAACGGTTCAAAAGACTCTAATACCCTCAGTTAATAATAAAACTAATTAAAAAAACTTGTGTCTTCTCTCGTCGTCTTCTCCCCATCACCACGANAGATTGTGTCATTAAAGATTCAGTATTTTTTAAAAAGGAAACAAAATATTATCAAATTATATTATACTTTAAAAATAAAAATTACACTAATCACAAAAACAAAACTTTTTAGTCTAAAATAGAATTTATTTTTAAAATATATTTTTAACGTTGCCAACAAACATTAAATCTTAGACTTTTGGATAAATTTTCAATNCGCTGAAAACTAATCATGCCGGAGACAAATCATCATCGATCACGAGAACGATAGGCACAGACATATTGACGACGGATCCGTCATAGAGACGAATCGAATTGAATTGAAGAGTTTGAAAGAACTCAAATTCCCTCATAAACCCTCTGAGCGGACTCGCCCAACCTTCGTGCAGCACGTGCATCTAGTGCAGATCGATCACCGTCAGCTTCTATCTCGTCAAATCCACCGCCTCATGCTCCGTCTCTCTTTGCTGCGGCTCTGGGACCACGAGCTCCACCAGCTTCCCGCCATATGGTTCAATCAGCACGGATCGCACGCGGAGAGTGGTGGCTCTTCTGAGGAGGCTGCTGCAAGATCTCGAGTTGGAGGGGAATGAGACGGTGGTTGGTAGTAGAGAAACCACAAGAAGTGAAGGAAGCATTCATCATTTTTTTCAGTTTTCAGTGTCGATGAAGCTGATTTCACACTTTCTAAAGGACATTGAGATTATTTATTTCGACTTGGAAGAACACATGTAAAGAGCTAAGCATGTCAATTGTAAGTCCATATTGAGTATATCGAGATTGGACGCATATATTAGATATAAGTATTTCTGTTTTAATCTGATAGTGAATTATCTAAAGCAAGGAAAAGTTGTGAGGCTGTATGTTTGTTTATTCTCTAATACTCTGTTTTCTTTTTGTAATTTGTCGAGAAGATTTTGTCTTTTTACAATTTGGGAGGCTCAGAAGTAAAACCTCACAAGAAAAGAGCTAATGCGATGTCATCGTTTCCATTTGTTGGATTACTACGTCTCGCTGTGAGTCAGTGGTCATTTAATAATTGTTTAACGTTTTCTGCATTTTTTCTTTGTGTGATTTTCTGAGATGCATTTTTCTCTGTCTCCTTGTTTTATTAAGTCATCAGAGAGCGTTCTTTGCAATCTCTGTTAATGCCTCATTATTTTGTTTCTGAAGTTGCCGTTCTCAGTGAAACTTCACTGTTATCTACTCCTTGTTTTGGAAACAGTTTTTTTTTCTCTGCGAAATAACTTGAATGTTCCAACTAATGTCGTTTATGAGGCTTATGAGTTTGCAAGTAGTTTTGGAAGCTTTTGTACATAATCTTGATTGCCTTCCTGATTTTTGCAGACAGACACAGAGCCATCAAATGAGACGTCATCCAAGCCAAATCAAGCAGAAGAAAAGGTTTCAAGGACGGTTAGAGAAAGTAACATTTCACACTCTTTTTCTGTTTAGATTAGACTATGTTTCTAAACTTTGTTAGCTGTTAATGTTAAATTGTTCAAGTATGGAATGTTCCTACAAAGTTGGTAATGAACTCTAGAGACTAATGCTTCAAAATAGTATTTATCAAAAGATATCTAGTTGTTGGGATTTGGTTTTAAAAAAAAACACTTATAATGGTTGGATTTGTTTGTCAAAACTTTGGTAAAGACCAAATTAATTCTAATGAGGAATTTCAAAAAATTAGAACAATTTTTTTTTTCAAAAAAGCGAGTAAGCCAATCTCTTCAGGAACGCTATCCTAAATTTGAACAAAGTCTTCCAAAACCAGCAAAAAAAATTTGCGTCGAACTTCATTATTCATTTAGTTGAAAAAAGAAAAATGTTAGGATAGCAGCTAAAATGTTCAAGAAAGGCTTCCTGAAAATTTAATATTTAATTAAAAAGAAAACATATTAGGATAGCAAGTAAAGTATTTAGGAAAGGCTTCCTGAAAATTTAATATTTAAAAAGGAAAAAATGTTAGGATAGCAAATGAAAAATGTATATAAACTTACATATATATCATTTTTATGATAGCAAGTAAAATATTTAGAAAAGGCTCCTGACAAAATTAAGATTTAGTTGAAAAAAGAAAAATGTTAGGATAGCAACTAAAATGTTTAGGAAATGCTTCTTGAAAATTTAATATTTAATTAAAAAGAAAACACATTACGATAGCAAGTAAAGTATTTAGGAAGGGCTTCCTGAAAATTTAATATTGTAAAAAGAAAAAAATGTTAGGATAGCAAGTGAAAAATGTATATAAACTTACATATATATCATTTTTATGATAGCAAATAAAATATTTAGAAAAGACTCCTGGAAAAATTTAATATTTAGTTTAAAAAATAAAAATGTTAGGATATCAACTAAAATATTTAGGAAAGGCTTCTTGAAAATTTAATATGTAATTAAAAAGAAAATATATTAGAATAGCAAGTAAATTATTTAGGAATGGCTTTCTGAAAATTTAATATTTAAAAAAGGAAAAATGTTGGGATAGTAAATTCCAATTCAGGATAGACATCCAGAACAAAAATTGTCTAACATTCCTTACACGATTTTGATTTTAGTTTTCATAATCTTTAAGAAAAATGCATTGGCTATAGAAATAACCAAATATAGTAATGCTTCAAAATATTATTTATCAAAAGATATCCAGTTGTTGGGATTTGGTTTAAAAAAAACACTTCTAATGATTGGATTTTTTTGTCAAAACTTTGGTAAAGACCAAATGAATTATAATGAGGAATTTCAAAAAATTAGAACAAAAAAAATTTCAAAAAAGCGAGTAAGCCAATCTCTTCAGGAACGCTATCCTAAATTTGAACAAAGTCTTCCAGAACCAGCAAACATAAAGTTTGCGTCGAACTTCATTCTTCATTTAGTTGAAAAAAGAAAAATGTTAGGATAGCAGCTAAAATGTTCAGGAAAGGCTTCCTGAAAATTTAATATTTAATTAAAAAGAAAACATATTAGGATAGCAAGTAAAGTATTTAGGAAGGACTTCCTGAAAATTTTAATATTTAAAAAGGAAAAAATGTTAGGATAGCAAGTGAAAAATGTATATAAACTTACATATATATCATTTTTTATAGCAAGTAAAAGATTTAGAAAAGGCTCCTGGAAAAATTAAGATTTAGTTGAAAAAAGAAAAATGTTAGGATAGCAACTAAAATGTTTAGGAAAGGCTTCCTGAAAATTTAATATTTAATTAAAAAGAAAACATATTAGGATAGCAAGTAAAGTATTTAGGAAGGGCTTCCTGAAAATTTAATATTTAAAAAAGAAAAAAATGTTAGGATAGCAAGTGAAAAATGTATATAAACTTACATATATATCATTTTTATGATAGCAAGTAAAATATTTAAAAAAGACTTCTGGAAAAAAATCATATTTAGTTAAAAAAAAAGAAAAAAGTTAGGATAGCAACTAAAATGTTTAGGAAAGGCTTCCTGAAAATTTAATATTTAATTAAAAAGAAAATATATTAAGATAGCAAGTAAAGTATTTAGGAAGTGTTTTCTGAAAATTTAATATTTAAAAAAGGAAAAATGTTGGGATAGTAAGTTCCAATTCAAGATAGGCATCCAAAACAAAAATTATCTAACATTCCTTACACGATTTTGATTTTAGTTTTCATAATCTATAAGAAAAATGCATTGGCTATTGAAATAATCAAATATAGTTCATTGTTTAGAAAACAAAGAATACATATCAAACATAGAAGATGGAAATAGGATAGCTTGAAGCATTTTCAGAAATTCTATCAAAAAATATTAAATGTGATATCATTTTAAAAACACATGCTATTTCAGATTGCTTGTGGAACTTTCAGGATGAGCTTCCAGAAAATAAAATGAGTGTACTTTTTTGCATAAGTTTGTTTTCGAAGAAAATCAAAAGCGTGTAAGCAATGTTAAACAATCTTTATTCAGGATGGCTATACTAAATTGGTTATTAATCTTCAAAAAAAAATCATAACTAAAATCTATAAAAAAAAATTCATCGCCTACAGAAATAACCAAATAGAGTTCATTGTTCACAAAATATAGAACACATATCAAACATAGAACATGAAAATAAGATAGCTTGAAGCATTTTCAGCAATTATATCAAGAAAGTGTTAAATGTGATATCATTATAAACACACACATGTTATCTCAGATAGCTTGTGGAACTTTCAGGATAAGATTTTTAGAAAATAAAATGAGTGTGCTTTCTTGCATTTATTTTTGAAGAGAATCAAAAGCGTGTAAGCAATGTTAGACAATACTTGTTCAGGATGGCTATCCTAAATTGAAACTTAATCTTCCAAAATAAAAAAAAAACATATTTATAAAAAAATTCATTGGCTCCACCTCGAACAGTATGTCTTTTCATGTGTATACTCTATCGTGATGTGCTTGTATGTTTCATGTCTCTATGAAGAACCCATGTTGTCTGCAGAAAGCCTCTTCACACCTTATAACCACGTGGTTAACCCTTAACTCCATATTCTAACACCTGTTGAATATCAAAATTTTCATGCTTCAGCTTCTCCTTTTGATCTTCTAGGCTGCAACGAGTTCCATGCTGCTCTGACTTTACTCTTTTGAGCTTCAGAACCAGAGCTTCTTAGATTTACAGAAATCTAAACTCATTCATTAGACTTTTATGTCTTATTTTCAGAGCTCTTCTTCTGCAACTGGGAACTTCAACATGATCTTGTCACAGTCACTGTCCGGACATATCCTCAAACTTCAACATGATCTTGTCTCAGTTACTGTCCAGATATTTACCTTCAAACAGATCAGTAAAGATGTCAATTGATAAGTATCCAACCTCTGGCTCTTTCCCTGATAAAATCAATACAAACATTAATACAAGGAGCTTATACAATCAACAAAGACACCAAGATACTGAAACATACTAGTCCCTTTCTGAACTTCACCAAAACCAGAGATATCAAAGCCGCCAGAGAACTCCCCCTTTGCACCTGCCGTAAGAGAAAAAAAAACACAAAAGATATTTACCAAACGATCTCCAAAGTTTTGCATAAAATGTCTCCTGTTATTTGTCTTGGAGTAGAGCAATCTCAAGACGTACCAGTAATCACAATAGCTTTAACTTAGTTTCTGTTCAAAGCTTTGTCATAATTACTTTTGAGGTTGTCAAACACTGTACATAAAAAAGAGTAAGGTTCCTACTTTGTTTCAAATGCCATAAACGAGGTTTCTCGAGATCATGAGCTAAAACTCTGGAGAGAACAGATTGGAAGGTGCACGAGGAGCAAAACTCTGTTTGATCCCATTTTTCTAATTGAAAACTAAAATCACAAAAATCCACAAGCTTCAAAAGGTAAATAACTAAACAGAAGAGCAACCAAAACAATACTCTTGAAAAGCTCTATATCATTCTCGAGAGTCTAAAAAGCAAAGAGCTTTTCATGGGAAGGCAAGGATAAATATAAGACTAAAGACACAGAATATATGAATCAAATCATGAACTAAACCTTCAAAATAAACTCGAAAATCAATTCAAAATAACATAATCAAATCAAACTGAACCCCAAAATCATAAAAGTTTTGGTATATCATCGATATGAAACTGTGAACTGGAATTAACTATCAAGTTATCATCAATAGGTAACTGTGAATTGAAAACTAAACATCAATTAGGTAAAACTGTAGATTAGAACTTTAGTTGGAATCAGAGATACCTTGACGTGGCGAGATACGAATCGAAATTGAAGGATGACGATGTGGATGAAGTGACGGCCGAACAATGATGGCGGAGCAGTGACGACAGAGACGACGACATAGACGACGGCAAAAACATCAGCGGAAGAGACGACGACATCGGAGAAGACGGTGGAGACTTTACGGCACAAAGCCGAGGACTAAAATTCTTTTACTATAATTTGTGATACTGAAAGAGGGTAATATGGTCATTGCTCATCTTAAATAAAACATTTTTGTGACTTTGGAACTTGAGTGTTAGTTTGGGAAGAAAAACTTGATTTAATGCTATCCAGGTCATTTTCTCTAAAAATTACACTAATCACAAAAACAAAACTTTTTAGTCTAAAATAGAATTTATTTTCAAAATATATTTTTAACGTTGCCAACAAACATTAAATCTTAGACTTTTGGATAAATTTTCAATTTTAAAGTTTAAGATTTATCCAAAAGTTTCAAATTTACCCAAGGGTTTAGAGTTTACCCAAGGGTTTAGAGTTTACCCAAGGGTTTAAGGTTTAGGATTAGTTTTTAGGGTATAGTTTTTTGTTGATTATGTTTTAAATAGTTTTTTTTTTAAAATTAAAATTTTAGAATTTACCCAAATGTTTACTAAAATATTTAATGTTTAACATTTAGAGTTTAGTGTTTTTTTTTTGTGTTATTAATTTTTTTTGGAAAGAATACTTTTTTTTTAATTGCAATTAGTATTATTTTTATTTATTTTTACTTGTTTTTATATTTTTAAANCCCAAATGTTTACTAAAATATTTAATGTTTAACATTTAGAGTTTAGTGTTTTTTTTTGTGGTATTAATTTTTTTTGGAAAGAATACTTTTTTTTTTAATTGCAATTAGTATTATTTTTATTTATTTTTACTTGTTTTTATATTTTTAAAACGTAATTAAATATCACAATATTTTGTTTCCTTTTTTAAAAGATGTCAAATTTGAAATAACTAAATCCTATTGGTTGGTGAACCTATAGGTTCACCCTAGGGGGTGAACCCAAGAATAACTCATAAAAAAATATATATACTCTTATTTAAGAGATGTTTAAGCCAGAGTTTTACCTTCGCATTACCTACATCTCCTGAATCATCAGGTTGATTTTCTCCCCTATTAACTGTTCGAATGATTAGACATATTCCTAAGTTTCATAAGAGGATAGTCACTCGCTGATATATAGAGGCGTCTCTCACAGTATGTTTGGATATATATTGTCTATAGGCCAAATGATCATGTTGCTGCTACTTGCAATTGTGGGGTTAACAAGCTACTATGTCTACAAGTCGATAAAACCGCCGCCACCAATTCCACTGCCGGAAAACGTTGCCAAAAACTCTCCAAGAATCAAGCTTAGTGATGGCAGACATATAGCATACAAAGAACTAGGGTTTTCCAAGGACGAAGCCAAAAACAAAATAATAGTCGTCCATGGATATGCAAATTCCAAAGACGTCGATTTATACACCACTCAGGTATAAACGTTATGACTATAATGGTTGTTTACTAATACTATGATTGAACTTGCAACGTTCTTTTGGCTTTTTCAGGAAATTATTGTCGAATTCAAGATATATTTTTTATTCTTCGATAGAGCTGGTTATGGAGAAAGCGATCCAAATCCATCAAGAACGCTGAAAACAGATACATACGATATCGAAGAACTTGCTGACAAATTACAAGTTGGTCCAAAGTTCCATGTTCTGGGCATGTCACTTGGAGCTTACCCAGTTTATGGTTGCCTCAAATACATTCCTCATAGGTAATAAACATTTACAGAATATCAAGAAATTTTCAGATTATTTGAGAATTGTTATACTTGTCGTGCGGGTTTATCAAAACTATAACGCTTATAGATACAAGTTTACATGAAATACACGTGGTTTATGTTTATCCATCTGTAATAAGATTTAGTTTCTGTTTAATAATTTACACAGTCGTAGAAATGTAACGTAATTTAGTAGTTTCTATTTGTGTTGTTGTTGTTTTGTCACTGTATGGGTTAAATTATGCAACTTGTTTGAAAAAAAAANAAAAAAAAAGTTTAAAAGATAGACTAATGTGTGTGTGTGTGTGTGTTTTATTTATATTTATTATAGACTAAGTGGAGCTTCGTTGGCGGTTCCATTAATAAACTTTTGGTGGAGACGTATTCCTCCAAATCTGTTGAATGCAGCAATCAAGAAATTACCATTTGAGTTTCAAATGACACTTAGAGTAGCACACTACTGCCCATGGTTGTTATATTGGTGGATGACTCAGAAGTGGTTTCCAAGTAATCGAGATCCCAAGAAAACTCTAACTGAACGCGATATAGAACTTTCGGAAACATATTCAAAACAATCATACAAGGTACGTGTACGTCTAGTTGTAACTGTAACGAATATATTATCTACAACTTATTTGTTTATGAATGTTAAACTTATTCAGATAAAAAAGCATTTTTACAACATGTGTGACTTTATTTTGAAAATACACTCATGAAAGCTATAAATATGTATAACTTATATATAGGCCGCTGTTTTACGACAAGGTGAGCATGTCAGCAGCCAACGAGACATCATCGCGGGTTACGGAAATTGGGAGTTTGATCCAACCGAACTGAGCAACCCTTTCTCCGATGCTAACAAAGGATCGGTCCATATTTGGTGTGCACTCGATGACAAACAAATATTGCGCGACGTTCTAGTTTATATATGTGATAAGCTGCCATGGATAAATTTCCATGAGGTCCCACATGCTGGACACTGGATTATCCATGAGAAGAAGCATTTCGAAGCTATCATCAAAGCCGCTTGTACTGAATGAAAATTGGAGTATGGAAACTCTTATCCAATTTCTATATAAAATAATTAAGTTTAAAAGAAGATAACATATACTGTATATGTATTAATATTAGTGTATAAATCTGGTATGCTAAATATAAAAATGCAGCTATTTGTATTATTTCGATGAAAAACGAGTCTCTTTCTAGTTTTTAATTTGTATATATTTTATTTATCTATACTAGGTCGTCTTCCGCGCTACGCGCGGATAATTGCTATTTTATTTTTACTATTTGAATTTGTGTGAATATCAAATATTATAGAATCTTTTATGTTTTTATAAACTATTTAGTGTGTATGATATAATATAAGAAAGAAAAATGCTCTCATTTTGTTTTTTAGTGTTGCATATAGATTTTATCTCACATTTTGGTAGTAAAAATCTTTTTATTAGTTGGCTAAGATACCAAGATTGAATTCAGAATACATAAACAGTTCATTCGACGTCGGAAAGTTTCTCTTAATTGTGTTACTTTTATTATAATCTTAGGAGTTGTAGATTACTTTTATTCTTTCTTTGGAATATTTGATGATTTTTATTGTTTTTTAAAGTAAACTGTGTCACCGGTGATGAGGAGAATGATAATTTTTGCGTAAATTGAATTTATTAAAATGTATAAGAACTTTAAATTTATACTTCTTTAACAAAATTGAAGATAATAGTTGTTTAAGTTTCTTTAAGTTTTAAGCTTGTTGTTGTTAAAAAAGAGGTCCAAACTTGTGCTAAGAAGTAATCAAAATATTTAGAAGTTAGAAAAGTTAGTTTGAGAGACTGTGCCTAATCTCTATGTCGTGAAAAATTTACTTGGATACTTTACTTATGTATTAAAGCTAACTATAAAAATTTCTACAAAAGCAAAAGGAATTTAGAATGGTTATAGAAACTTTTTTGTAACCTTTTTGTGAGCTATCAAGTTACTCTATGTACAATAGAATCTCTATAAATTAAAAATATTGAGACTCTGAAATTTTATTAATTTATAGAGATTTTAATTTACAAAAAAAAATCTTTTTTTAGATTTTTTCAATTTTTGAATACTTGTATTTATAAAATATAAAATATTGTTGATTTACTGTATATACATTAGTTTTTTTTAGAAATTTGACTTTCATACTGTTTTATTATATTACTTGGTTTATATTTTTATATTGCATATAACTTATATGTTGGGTTTTGATAGAATTTTACTAAATATTATCAAATATATTGAAATGCTAAGAAAATAGAGGAAATTATATTGTGAATATAAAACCAATAATATAATTTTTAGTTTGTACTTATATGAAATGTATATATAGACATATTATTAATTTATAATTTAGATAGAACCATATATTTACATAGGAATTTCTAAAAAATATTATCTTATTATTTTATCGATTTGTTTCATATTTTGAACCGTCCAATTCGGGATTGAAGAAATTTATTAATTTATAGAAATTATTAATTTATCAAATATTAACTTAGGTTTTACGCTCAGCAAATTAAATATGATTCGAATATTAGTTTTATATCCAAATGAAAACAAAGTAAATACATTTTTTTTGTTCTTACTTTCTATAGTATTTTAACTAACTACTATATTTAACTTGAAAGTTTTTATTAAATCTTTAATATTTTTCAACGTTCAAAATGATACAACCCAAGATAATAATTTGCACAATTTCACATATTTAGTAAATAGTATTTATGATTGGTTAAAAAAATAGTTTTTTATGTATTTCAATGTCAGTCGGACTCTATATATTCTGTAATACGTACTTAGCAAATTGTATATGTTTAAAGTGTTAGTCTAACAATGCAGTGATGAAAAGACATATCATCATAATATATTTTGTTTGTTATCATTACTTTAAAATGCTCTTTAATTACTTAAAATTGTGTACATCTCTATGTCTCTTATTTAACTGATAAGAGTTTAAAAATATTTTACTATACTTTTTTTACCGTGTGCATTTTTATTTTACACTGCTTAACTCTCTGGCAACTCTGAGAACTATATAATTTGACCTTTTCTATAACTTCTGCATCATTATTTTCCTCAATACATTTCATGTCTTTTTGCTTTTGAAATGATCAAAGATTGTTGTCAAATCCTATACTGTAATAACCATCTGTGATTCCTTCCCCAGCACCACAAATTTACTTTAGCAAAGCCTGAACCATCAGATATCTTCTTGTTTCTGGAATCAGTAACAGATGGTGTTTCATAAACTTTATTCACATCAATGAAACAAACATATATATAACTGAAGTGAAAAACATCACGAACATAGAAATCCACAGACCTTAGAAATAAAAATGCAACCAGACTCTTGGAGCTAATGAAAGTGATTCGTCCACGTTGATGCAAATGACTTTGTGGTTGTTCTTGTAATAACGACATCAAAAACATCAACCACCACAAAACGTTGATAACATAAAAGATTCATTGAACCAAAAAAAAGGGTACTAATAATATGTTTCATATACCTCAAAATATGTCTGAAACGGCACTCATTTGCATGCGAATCTTTTGCAACAAACTCTTGAGTAGGAGATTAACAGGATACCCTGAGAGAGGTAACAAACATCTGCAAGTTCTAATGATTGGGTTGCTTAAGGAGGAAGTAGTCGCTGGTTGGCTTCTCAGGTATCTTCTCTCTGGTAAGTTGCACTGGTTTCTCCACGTCACCTTGATTGTGCTGACCCGCCATTGTCTCGTGAGTGCAGAGTCACCGAGATTACTAACAGCTACAATTCTTAAAAACATTCTCATCCTTTTCCTCCAGTCTCCTCCACTTTAATTTCACGATGAAAAGTCTGAGAAACTTAGAACATAACCGAAGGTTGGGTTTTCAGCACAGTTTTTTTTCAAAAACTAATGCAAATTTTTTTCTAGCTAAACAATCAACAATTGTAAATTAATGACGGAAAAGCTTATCTTTCATTGAATACTCTTTGATATTCTAATTAGACTTACTGTGAAGGCGAAATATATTGGGGTTCTGGAAATGAGACTGAACCTTTATTTCTCTTTTGAGATGATGTTCAACTTGAAATTAGTGAAGCAGGGTAATGGAAAGAAGTATGTTTCATATTTGGTGGGGTAAAACAATGAAAAGATTTGAACAAAGATTAAATTTTGTTTGAATAACATGAACAACAAACTCCAACAAAGATAGGGAATGAATAAAAGTTATACTGACCTTCCTTTCCTAGCAAGACACTGACTCAGATTTTGAGCTCTGGCCAACGGGCTTCCAATGGCAAAACTCACTCAGATTTCAGCTCTCTTGTGCAGCTGCAAAATCACCTGAAATACCTAATGATCAAGAGCCAATACAAAATGATTGAATAATAGTTCTGGTTTTGGACAAATACAATAAGATTGAGATTATGACTTATAATGATACAAACCATTTTCTCTTAAAGTCAAGCACATTAAGGGAACCCAAATAAAGTTATACCTTTAGGCTATTATCACAACCAACGATTCTGATGCAGAGTATATGTTGATTGTCATAGAGAAATTGTAATCTCTCTGTGTTTTTAGCCTTCTCATCATCGTGGGGCAGCATACACTCTGTTTCTTTGCCGTCTTGATCTCGTCTCCGTTTTTGTGAATTGCTGAATTGATTTTCACATAATCTTCTGAATAAATCGATTGTGAATGTAATAACTTGCGATTCAAAGGATAACGTCGTACCTGAGTTTATGAGTACGTATAACTTCAGCACTTTTCTTGTGGCAGACACATCAGTGCAGTGCGTTAAACTTCAGCGTTTTTCTTGTGGCAGACACATCAGTGCAGTGCGTTAATGCTTTATATCATTAGGTAATCAAGAGAGAGGAGAAACAATGTTATGAAATAGTAATTTCGAAGAGGAGGAAGCTACCTAGTCGTCAAAGGAGAAGACATGGTGCTTCGGTTATCAGCCTTTCTAAGGTCGATCCCGGCTTCGTTGTTTCAGGCGTATGTTGAGGCGGCGTAACTGGTGGGTCGCTCACTTCCGATGTATTTATATTTCTCTCCACTGCAGATTCCGTCGGTTTGGTGGTCATTGCCTGCTTCGTTTACATTTATTTGGTGAATTTTTCGGAAGGAATGGGAAACGGTTCCATGATTCATTGCAGTAATAAAATAAATTTGATCGACACAAGAAAGTGTAAGAAAGGTTTAAGAAGTGGACTGAAACTGGGCCTTTCCGGAAGATATTATGAACCCATGTGTTAACCTTGTATTTTTCAGTTTCGACTTAAGCTGACATGGCACATTTGAGGTTTTCTATTGGACGATTTAATTAAATGACGTGGACAGTCTCTCCTTTCAAGTTATTCTCCTTTTAGTATTAGTTTGATTTGATTGAGCTGAATAAGATCTAACCAGCCTTGGATAAAAGTTTTTCACAAACCCATCAGAAAATGTTGGAACTAAAACCCCAGGATATCAAGTAGTGAGTGGGCTTTGTACATAAATAAATCAATCTCAGTACTATAACGAACAGCCCAGCTCATTGAAAAAAATGGGCCCCGTGCAAGGTTTACGAAAATACCCTGATTTAAGAATGATAACAAGTGTGGATTCATAACACATGTAAGATATTATATAAAAATAAAAATGATGTTGTGCCCATTTTAGGGCATGATTGAGACAAAAGATAAAGTTGTCTGATAAATATTAAACTTAAACATGCCTATATTTGGATGTGATTTGATCTTCAAAAGCTCTTTACATCTAGGGTAATATAGTACTTTCACTATACCGACAAACCGGTTAAAAAAAGCAAAATGTTTTCCCACTTAAAAAGAGTAAAGACTTGAACCAAAAAAAAAACAGAACAACAAATCTCTCTAGACTCTCGCCGGCGATGCAACTCTTTCTCCCTTCACTCCTCCTCCTCCTCGCCGCACTATCACATCCGGCGACTTCCCACTACTCCTCCTCAACCTCATCCCCTTCTTCCTCAACCATCTCCTCCTCCGCCTCCGAATGGCGTCCCGCGCGAGCCACCTACTACGCCGCGAGCAACCCTCGAGACGCGGTAGGCGGTGCGTGCGGATACGGAGATCTCGTCAAATCCGGATACGGCATGGCCACGGTCGGTCTGAGCGAGACTCTGTTCGAGCGTGGACAGATCTGCGGCGCTTGTTTCGAGCTCAGATGCGTCGATGATCTCCGCTGGTGTATCCCCGGGACTTCCATCATCGTCACCGCCACGAACTTCTGCGCTCCTAATTACGGTTTTGACCCCGACGGTGGTGGTCACTGTAACCCTCCCAACAAACACTTCGTGCTGCCGATTGAGGCGTTTGAGAAGATCGCTATTTGGAAAGCTGGGAACATGCCGGTGCAGTATCGAAGGTCCGTTTCACTTCAAAAATTCGTAAAATCTTTGATTCGCGTTTTCTTGAGAAACGCGTTTGCGTTAGTGGAAACGCGTTTTTCAATTTGAAATATTTCAACAGTTCATTACTAGTGAGTTGTGAAGGAAGCGATGATGGATGCTTTTGCTTTTGTCTTCTTCGATATCCGTGTGCTTTATATGAGCTTGTGTTACCCTAGATGCTGTCTTGGATTAGTAATTTACTTTATTGCCCTTGGTCATTGATAATGTGAACTAGTGTATCAACAAAATTCAGCTATGGTATGTAAAACGCAGCGTTCTAAAAATTGGTTTAGGTATTAAAATCGTCAAATTGGACCTAAATTAAACGTTTTTTCCTAGAACGATTGGTATAGGTGTTAAAAAAATTGGATTTAAATTGGATTGGTTGAATATTATAGCTAATGATTTGAAAAAAAGTTGCACTTAAGCATCACTGTTCTTAGGTTTAATGATACTATGATTCGTTGGATCCTTATTAGTTTTGTGGTGTGTTTTGTGGTTAGAGTGAACATATAACCATGGCTTCTGGTTTTTGTCTACACAGGATCAACTGTAGAAGGGAAGGAAGCATTCGGTTTACAATAGATGGGGGAGGCATATTCATTTCGGTTCTGATCACCAATGTTGCTGGATCCGGTGATATAGCTGCTGTGAAGATCAAAGGGTCGAGAACGGGGTGGTTACCAATGGGTCGTAACTGGGGACAGAACTGGCATATCAACGCTGATCTCAAGAACCAAGCTCTCTCCTTTGAAGTGACTGCTAGTGACAGATCAACTGTGACAGCTTACAACGTCGCTCCTAGAAACTGGGATTACGGACAAACCTTTGAAGGGAAACAGTTCGAGACTCCGTGACACACAGAGAAGGGTACACACCGAGATATAAGAATTTTTGATGGCAAGATCTAAGGCTACAGGACGAAGGAGTGTTCTTTTTGCATTTCATAGTTTCACTCTCCTACGGATAGGTACAAGAAGAAGTCATCAATGTACTAAGAAGAGTGATCACACAAACATCACTATTGTATTTGTATCTTAAATTACTTAGGAGCAAAAGCTTCCTCTCAAAAGAAAAAGCTTCCTCTCAAATGCTTAAAAGCGAATGAAGACCAAAACCACCTAGTGTACTCTTGTAACATGAGCCAAGAATCAGAGAAGATACAACAAGAATCATAATAACTAAAGGTTATATAGCTTGAAAGTCAAAAAGATATTACAACTCTATAACCAAGAATGTAAGTTCTATTACTTCCAATGTGAAGATCATTTTATATGAAAAGGATCACTGTGTTTTGTAATAAATTCCAATGAACATAAGACTACAAAGAAAAAGAGAGAACAAACCTCTGTCAAGAACTCATAAAGTTTGATGATTTTCAATAAGCGCTTTACATCTTCCTGAGATATCAAACATATTTGGCAGGCCCGACTCGTCTAAAATTAGGGCCTTGTGCTAGCCTAAAATGTTTGAAAACTTTTATTGTTTTGTAGATTTACAAATTGTAATAATTGGGCCCTGTTTTGTAAACTTGAGGGTGAACTTAAAGAAAAATTCTTCTTTTTTTTTGCTTTTTTGCTAAAAGATAAATTTCGTGAACGTTTAGGCTTACAAGATGAAACAAAGTGTACCACCTCTACGCTTGATTACACGACAATTTTTTTTAAAAAAACACGTAATGAAAATCAATCGAAATTGGAGTACTTCTGCCTTGGGACGAACATGAGAATCTAAAGATATTTTCCCCAATCGACCTTTGTTTTATAGTACAAGGCTAGAAGATTTTGTAAGTTTTCCAAATCTTATAACAGGCAATCCGTTTTAGATATTTTATTTTATGGTTTTCTTCGTTCTCTTGTGGTGTAACAAATGTACATAGATATATTTATGCCTTAATATATATACACCATGTTAATGTAGGAATCAAGAGTGCTAATCTATACTACTATTATTATATTAGATATAGAGATGTGTGTGAACGCCATTAAAAAGAAGTTAAGAACCAAAAGAAGGATTCATGTAAAGGAAATGTCTCAAGAGAGGGTCTGTACACATTGTTCATGTACATATGGTACATTTTAATTAATATACATGTATATATGATGATACATAGAAGCAGAATATGGAATTGGAATAAGGAGAGAAAAAGGTTATGACGATGATGAGAAAGGTTGAGAAGTGATTCTCCATGGTTGGCCCATCGATAGCTTCCAAGGATTTATTCACATGTTCACAACTGATGGACCCACATGATCATCTTTCATACATGCTTTTTGGTCTTCTTCTTCGTTTTTAAATATTAACTCGGATCTCCTCACCATATGTCGCAAGTGGGATACAATTAAAAGAGACAGTTATTTCAGTTAGAAGTGCCGCCAAAGAACAAAAAGAGAGAAGAGAGATTGCAACAGTTTTGGGGTAACCCCATATTCCATCTCCCAAGCAACCAATTCAGTTTTGACACGTGTAACTATATTCCAGACCGACCACCCTTGTAGAAGCATGGGATAATCGAGGGCCACTTGATGAAGAAACACGGTTTTACATTTAGGGTGGCAGTTTTTTAATTAATTATTCCGGTTAGGCGGTTAAGAACATAATCGCCTCCTGGTCATATATTTTTTTAACAAGCTTTTTATTGATTTACCAATCTCCTATGTTTTGTTTATAAGCATTAATTTTTTTTTTTTGCTAAAAAAGCATTAAATTTTTAATAACCTTTAACCTTTAAGAAAATACAGTAAATTAAAAGTTACAAACAAACTGTATGAGTTCTAATTAAACCTTAATGCACTTGAAAGAAAATCTCAGAAGTGAGAACTTCTCGTTGTGTGTATATATCAAGCTATAATATGACCCGTAGAGTTAATTAGCACATTATGCCTCAGCCAGAAAATAGAAAAATAAATCGACAATTCAAAATATTAAAGCTAATTCTTAATATTATTTGTTGTTTTGGGATGGGGACCTTCCCTTTATTCACTTTTGTCTCTCCTTTTTCATTTCTCCCCTCTTTATATATAGCCTCCCTCTCCAAGCCCTCAACGATTACAAAACATTTCCAATCTCTAATTTTTCTCTCAATTCTCTTTTCTCTCTCTCTTTCTTGAAATTGAATCCAAGATTCTATGGCTCCTGTCTCGTTACCGCCAGGTTTCAGATTTCACCCAACTGATGAGGAGCTAATTACTTACTATCTCAAAAGAAAAATCAACGGTCTAGAAATCGAACTTGAGGTTATCGCTGAAGTTGATCTCTACAAGTGCGAGCCATGGGACTTACCAGGTACGTAATAATATTATTATTCTGCGTGCATGTATATGCATGAGTTACTAAATTTTATCTCTTTTACAAAATAAAATGGTTTTTATTAAAGAAAACACGTTACTCGATTATACTATTATATTTTCAAAATTCTACAAATCTTAATTTGATTAATAATAGCCTTTGTAATTAAGAATCGTTATTTTTTGTCCATAAACATCAGAAGCAAAGAGAGACTGAAGAAAAGAATATGAATATAACAATGATGAAGAAACCCTAAATATACTTTAATTTGCACGGAAGAATACTACATACATGGTCATTGCATAATTATAATATTCTGTTGTTATGATTTCAATTTTCAATTAAAGATTTTAAAACTAAAACGTAATTTGTGTTTTAATAGGAACTTCACGTAAGCATTATTTTATTCAAAAGAATTTTTTTAAACTTTTGACAAGCTACATATAAACATGCCATGGATTTAACTGAGTTGTTGTTGAATTTCGGATTACTTCTTTTCTTTTGGCAATATCTTGTTAGAATTTTAAATTTTATTTATTTTAAATGGTTCATTAATAAATTCAATTATAGGGAAAGCCTTGCTTCCAAGCAAAGACCAAGAATGGTACTTCTTTAGCCCACGGGACCGGAAGTATCCCAACGGTTCCAGGACAAACCGAGCAACCAAAGGCGGGTATTGGAAGGCCACGGGTAAAGACCGTCGGGTTAGTTGGAGAGACCGAGCTATTGGAACCAAGAAGACATTGGTTTACTACCGTGGACGCGCGCCTCATGGTATAAGAACTGGTTGGGTCATGCATGAATATCGACTCGATGAAACTCAATGCGATCCTTCTGCATACGGCATGCAGGTTCGTTGCCTCAGCTAGCTAATTGATTGACTAATCAATTTTATTGTCTATACACATATATATCATTAGAGGATGTCAAATAAAAATTCATCTGTTTTTTCCAGGACGCATATGCACTTTGCCGTGTGTTCAAAAAGATTGTGATTGAAGCTAAGCCAAGAGATCAGCATCGGTCTTACGTCCACGCGATGTCGAATGTGAGTGGCAATTCCAGTTTTGACGCTTGTTCGGATCTAGAGATCACTTCAACTACTCATCAAGTTCAAAATGCATTTCAACCGCGATTTGGAAATGGACGTTTTAACTCAAACGCAATGATTAGTAACGAAGATTGGTCACAATACTATGGTTCTCCTTATGCACCATTCCCTACTCCATATAAGGTATAACTAATATCCACTAACCTATTAGAATAAGACCAAATTATATAACAGATTTTTAATGATGTATTTATATGGTTTTTTTTTGACAACTATTTATATGGTTATATGTGTAGAATGAGATTGAATGCTCAATGTTACAACACAGTATAACTCTACCACCGTTGCGTGTGGAGAACTCAACGGTCAGCAATAGTGATTTCTTTACGAGTGTGACTCACAACAACAATCATGGCGTTTTGGAGGACTTTACTTTTCCTGCAAGCAGCTCCAACCATTATAATAGCGTTGGTGATCAAGTGATCCACATAGGCAATTATGATGAAACGTTGATGATGTCAAATCATCAAACGAACCAGGTATCTAATAAACGCATATATTTAATGATAGTTTCATACATTATAAATTATATTTTCAACCTTACATAAACTAATTTTTGCATGAATATTGAAAAGGGATATACTGAAGAGCAGCAGATCATAGCTAGCTTGGATAATAATGACCAAGACCTTGGATTTCAAGGTATGATTTGTAATTCGGGTTATACACATTAATTTTAAGGTGCTTTTCTTATCTAACCATAACTAAAAATTAATTAATTTACAGGAGATAATACTAATGACAACATAAACATCGATGATTTCTTCTCGTTTGATATATACAACGAGGAAAATACAAATCAAGTAGAAGGTAACGAAGAAGACGTGAATACACACGAAACCCTTGATTCATCTGGATTTGAGGTGGTCGAGGAAGAAATTAGGTTTAACAACCGAATGCTCATCTCAACATATCAAACAACGAAGATTCTATATCACCAAGTCGTACCTTCTCATACGTTGAAAGTTCACATCAATCCTATTAATCACAATGTGGAAGATAGAACATTGTTCATTGAAGAGGAGGACAACGATTCATGGTTACAAAGAGCTGAGAAGATCACCAAGACAAAACTAACTCTCGTTAGTGTAATGGCGCAGCAATGTTACAAGTATCTTGCGGTTTTCTTTTGATTTTTTTTTAACTATTGATTTATACGCCTTAAGAAAGTGCGACTATATACTATACACTAACATACATGTACATCTCATTCTTGTAATTGATTACTATTGGAGTTGGAAATATATAATTATGTAGTATAATTAATAACCAATATGGAAGATCTGACAACGTTAGTGTGTATTTTTTTTTCTTTTCTAACACAGACGTTAGTGTATATACAAGTCTCTAAAATAGAAGAAGCTTTTAAAATAATAAGAGAATTACAGGAAGAGAGGAAAAGCCAAAGATTAGACTACATGTAAAGATTATTCACAAACCCAATTACAAGAACCATTTACAACGCACTAACGATGAGTTGCTAAAGTATTATATACATATGTACCTCCGTACCGTATAAACAGTCGTTTACGTGATATGTACTTGTGTGCAAAGAGAGGATTAGACGGGAACACGCCTTCCACGGTAGCGATCCAGCAGCTGATACAATTTCAATGAAGGTAAGTCCATGCACATATGTTTATATTTAGAAGGCTGAGAGTTCAGATGAAAGCAATGAAATGTACCGATCTGATGTATGGATGCTGCAAAAGCCAGCCTAGTATAGGTATCCTTTGAAGAAAGACAGCGAGTGTAGGCCAGAAACCACTTTAACATGACAAAAAGGATGGAGAAAAGACATCAAGGGAAAAAAAATAGAAAATGAAAGTGATGAAACCAACAAGTTTCAAACCAACCTGAAGAGCACAAGGAATCCATAAGATTCTAGAAGCAAACCGAGAATAGGCCATCCAAACACAACCAATAAGAAACCTAAACCAAATGATATAGTTCCCTGTATAACAACAAACAACAAGTTGTATAAACAGAAACACACAAAGAAAAGAAAAACATAAGAGTGAGTTATTGTAGGATCAGAATGAAAACAAAAGGGGTTACTAGAGAGAAAAACCTTAAAGTTGCGTCTCTTTGTAAAGAATTGGATGGCTGGTTGAATCCCAATGGTCAGAGTGACACCGGCTAAGAAGAGTATCTGTTTCAATCAGATAGATGATCACATTGGAGTTACATATAACATTAAAAAAAGCTTACTAAGACCACAAGAAGTCAAGAACGGTATGTAAATATATACATACATTTCCCATGGCGATGAGTCCCTTGTCAAACACAAATATGACTCCCAAGAATGTAAAGAAGACACCAAATCCAGTCAACCCTAGCCCTATCTCTGCCCAAACATCATCACAATTTTCAACGACATGACTTCGAAAATTTTGCACAACTCGGTAATCATTACATCATAAACAGTGAGAAGAGAAAAAACACAACAGAACAGAACCATAACCAAGAAGCAGAGGGAACCGCATGTGAAGTACCCTCATCGATTCAGCATATGTGGCGTGACAAACAAAAAAAATTCGAAAGAACCTCTACAGCTTATGAAACCGATAGTTACTACTAGTTCATAATTACATCCCAAAGACTAAGAGTTGATCAGAACTTACTTTTAAGATCATTCATCTCGAAGGAAGCCATATTATCTCCCGGTGAATTAAACTATCAAAACCTCAAGCAACTTGGGATCTGATGAAGTTGCCTTTCGATGTCTGAAATGAATCAACGAGTTTGAATGGATCAAATACTGAATTGATCGTGGGTGCCAACTTCTGGTGGAAGCAAATGTTCTGTTTTACGGCAACGCTCGTCAAAGCCTCGTCATACCCCCTTCCTCCACGTCATCTCGACCGATTGATTAGTACTTGCTAAAATATAAAATGAACCCCTCGCTTTTGGGATATTATTTTCGCAAACCCATATCTTATAGTAATTATAAAATTTCCCTGAACTTTTGGTATTTATAAAACCCCCAATAATCGTATGTACTTAAACCATAGGAGCTTCTCCTAAGTAATTTACCAAAGTACTGCTCACATCTTAGGTAGAGATTAACTGGCAAGTGATGTAACTTTATGTTGTTTTTTTTTTACTTTAAATCTTGAACTGTGCTTTGATTATTTTTTGCAATGGATTTATTTTAAAGATAACTTAAACACTAATAAAATTATAGAAAAAATAATTTATAGAATTAGCATACTTTTCGTTGAGATTTATTTTTTAATCTCGAGATGATTGCTTCAGAAAGAAAAATGACTATACAATGTTACCCCAACTCATTTGGCGTTCACAAACAAGTCCCATATCCTTTGAGATTTACTAAACCCACCCCAAACTTCTTTGGTATATATACCAAGTGTCCACAACTGCTGTTATTTACTAAACCACTCCAACTTATTCGATATTTACGAACCTATCCCATACTGCTGCTATTCGTCAAAATAACCCATATCTTATACTATGTTCACAAAGGCGTCCTAGATCTTTTGGTATCTTCAAAAATTCCCAATTTTCTTCTATATATGCCTAAATGGTGAACTGAAGTAAGCTTGATCTAATTTCAGATTAAACTGAAGGTTCCGAAACGATCAGAAGAGTCAAAATACTTATAATTTATACATTCTCACACAATTTAGAACACTGAAGCTCGAGAAAACATCGTCCCAAACGAAACCCGGTTCTGCTCCGGTTTAGAGAAACATAATAGTAAAAACTAAAAAGCTTTCCGGTTTAGGTTCGAGTCAGCAAAGCCGATATGTGAGCCGCCGAAAGCGTCTGAGCTCTCGGAGGCAGCCTATTACCGGAAAGCCTCGGCTGCCTAACGTCACCGGCGAAGAAAGCGTCGTGGCCAGCTAGATTTTGCTGCGATGCACCGCCGCAACCGGATAATCGTCGACAGTGAGAGTTCTCCCGTCTCTGCTTCAGTTTTGCGTTGAGAGGATTCTCGGGTTTCGCGAGATCCTCTACCGTTAGCGCTGCCGACAACGAAGTGAACGACTGTGACTTGCCTCTGTAATGTTTCGACAATCCTCTTCTGTTGTGAAACATTTTCAAAACGTAAAAATCGGGGGGGGGGGGATAAATTTACAAAAAATACACAACAATTTTAATAAAATTAAAGCTTTTCGAATTATGTCTCTAAACTATAGGATTTATCACTAAAGACCCTAAATGTTGGGGTTTAATCTAACCAGATCTAAACTCAGGGACAGATAAACGGAAAGATCGAAACTCACGGGAAGAGAAACGACAACTTCTTGATTGTTCTTACCTTGAGGAAGAACTGCGACGGTCTGAATCGTCAGGAGAGTTGGGAAAAGAAGAGGGAGAGTTAAAACCTTCTTCATCTGCGTCCGCGTCTGCGTCTCTAACGCAGTTTTCGCGTCTGCGTTCTTCACCTAACATAAGAGACTCCATCTGTTCTTGATAATGCATTTTTTTTCAAGACTTGAGAAGAGAAACAGCCCCCTTTATAATATTCTTACAATGATGACGAACGTTCTATATATAGTCAGTCCATAATTAAAACTAATTGATAAATGTCACTATATTTTGTAGATTTTTGTCTTAAATGTTATCAAAGTTGCTATACTTGTATCTAACTTTAGACACGTTACGTAATGAATATTCGAATATAAAACATTATCTTGTGAAATCTGTTTCTCAAGTAACATGTTCACGCCCATGAACATGGGTTCTGGTTTTGCGGTCGTTTATATATAATAAAGTTTTTATGGTCGGAGATAAGATATTTTGGGGGATGGTTGTACCCGATCATGACACGTGAAAAGAGGTGAGAAATGAACGGAGATTGGATGCATGTTACGTGGTGGGTGGAAACAGATGGCACAAAGAACTAGGTCATCGAGAATCTCTGTGTGACGAACGAATCTAACGATACGTGTCGAACTATGTTGAACAGATTCAGTGACTTTTGAGCCATGATTGATAACACAAACTTTATTCTATGTGTATATGGATCGTTCCTACGGCCCTTCGCACATGATAGATTCTGGCCCTGCGAACAAACTGTATACATCATGTCTTAAACCAAGCCCAAAGCCAAGATCTGAGTTAGGTAGGGTATTGATTGACAAGTTTCTTTTGGTGTACAAAACTAAATGGGTCAATTAGCTCATTTCCCAAACTAAAGGGTCAATTAGCTCATAATACAAAAAGAACTTGGATATTAACGATCTACCATA
>OVBX01000027.1:972-54719 GCA_900406325.1 Erucastrum elatum | reverse complement strand
GACGCTCTCTGCGGCGGAGGAGAAGAGATCTGGGAGAGAAGCTCAGGGTGTGGAGACAACGTATCGGAGCTAGGCGTCGCAAAAGCACTCGCTGGTGACGGCGTGAGATCCGTTTTGTCTTCGGATGCTAACGATGCAGAGTAATATGAGACGAATCTATGGTCTTAATTATGATGGATGCAAGAGCCATTCAAAACGAACTTTGAATCATTGACACGACATGTAATGAAAAGTATACATGTTTGCAAAATTATATCCACTGCACATGGTATTTAATTTGTAGTTTGTTCTTTTCTGAAAAAAAGCAAAAGAAATGGACGAAAAGTTTATTTGTTTGGGCCAATTGAACGCAGATGAGAAAAAAACAGAGGAGAAAGAAGGGGAAAGGGAATTCTGTCCAAGGAGAGAGATAAACAGTGTTTTAGAGAGAAGAATATAGGGTTATTTTCGTATTAAAAAGAATTGCATAGTGAATAACAGTGATAAAAGGTATACAGCTAAATACCAGATAAGTTGAATGTATACGATGCAATTTCCCAAACTAAATCATGGCTGAAACCAAATCGGTTCTGGAAGACAGATATTAATAAAAGTCTAAACCGGTTTATCCAGCCTTGACCCAACAACAGACCATAAAATGAAAAATTGATAATGTAAATTAGTTAGCCGCAAAGATTCAGCAAGTAAGAAAACAAAGAAACACTAACTCTAATATCTAAAGCTCGAGCTAAATCAAAGAGACAAAGCTTTCCAAGAAAGTGAAAAATATACAATACGAACCAATGGTATCATTGTTCTAAAAGTCTTCACCTGATCTATACCAATAAGTAAAACCAGAGCTCTCTACGTAAACTGTTCTCCCTACGACTAACTTTCCCTCACATTATAATAGCCTGATGGTTCCTCAAAAAGACCCATCATCCGAGAGTTTTGAATGCTCTAAACGTGATCCCCAGTGTACAAAAACCAAATGCTTGTATGTTCTGTACCTGTAAATCTCGTTTTTGGAGATGCTCTTTATACACACAATAAACTGTGTTAAGTCATCGTAGTTGATATTACAACTAGAAAATAAAAGTCTAAACCGGTTTATCCAGCCTTGACCCAACCACAAAACGAACATCTATAAAGAACAAAAATTGATGATATGTAAATTAATAAGCCCAGCAAAGATTCAGCAGGTAAGAAACCAAAAAACTATCTAAGATCAACAAATCTAAAGCTTAGAACTAAATCAAAGAGACAAAGCTTTCTCAAGGGAATCAAAATATACAAACCCAACCAGTGGTATCATTGTTCTAAACTCGTCACCTGATCTGTACCAGTAAGCAACCAACCAGAGTCACTCTACGTAAATTTTTCTCCCTACGACTGACTTTCTCTCAAGAGTCATCACATAATAAAAGCCTGATGGTTCTTCAAACAGAGCCATCACCACAGAGTTTCTGGATGCCGTAGCTCATGCTAGTGATCTCTTCTCTCGTTGAAGGCTTTCACGGTCGATTTTGATGCCGGTCTATTTATTTTCTCCAGCAATCTGCTAAATACTAGTTTAACTGGTATGCAGGCCACGGTTGGTGGTCCCGGTAACACCCGTCTGTTAGAGAGCTCGTGAGTCCCATCCCCCAACGCCTTTATCCCGTGCAGTGCCTGTTCGCTGCTGAACGAAGATAGTGCCCTTGTCTTTTGACTAGGGGTTGCTGCGTTTGTGTTCTTCAGCATCTTCTTTCTTTCTCCAGGTGGTCGTGGGATGCCAATTAGATTGCTTCTCCTCGCCGAGTCACCATCATTACTAAAGTTTCCCGAACCATGTTTCCTAAGCAGTGGTTTTCGTCCCTGATCTACCGGAGAATGATCATCAGCATCGGCTTCAAGCGACGATGATAACCGATGCAGCCGTGGAACCCGTGAACTACTCCTCCTTGCGGTCTTCCAAGCAGGGGGGAGTAACAAGGGTTTGTCATGGTACGTTGTTTCATTACCAAAGTACTCGCTTGTCTGAAAATATGACTCAGAGGAACCATCTGCCAAGACTTGAACTTCGACTGGATGTCCAATGATTGCTCTGCCGTTTAGCTTACTCATAAGGGAGACAAATGGAACAGGCCCTTTTCGATAGCTTCCTTGCACTTCTAAATCCACATCCATCACTGGAGGATACGTTTTTCTTCCAAAGTGTCGATGAGAAGCATCTGAACCTTTGAGTTTTCCCTTCTTCAAACCAATCTGGCCTTCCCAAGGATCATCATCCCAGTCCAGCATGTCATGGCTGTAGATGTTCTTACACTCGGATGCAAACATAGTTGACATCCGATACTCATCATCATCATCATCATCACCTAGTCCAATCATTCTATCCCCGAACTGTCTTTCGTTGGGATCAGTGTCATCAGTTCCATCACTCATATCGTTTGTCCCACTAGAATCTAACCCATAACCCATAGGCTGACGGTGCATTTCCCTCTTGCGTGCAGACCTTCTTGGAAGATTGCGCATGTTTCTTTTCCCCTTGAGCTGCCACTTTGAAACCGTACCAGCTCCATTATCAGGATCTTGGGAATAAAGGTGATAAGAGTCGCCAGACATGGATGACTCATAACAATCTTCCTCACTACTGGTGCTTTCATCTTCTGCTGACATATGTCTACCAAAAGTGTTGTGTTGCTCTGAATGACGCCCAGCTCCTGAGAAGAGAGAATACAAACTCTAGGTTAAAAAATGGCTAAACGCTAACCGACACAAAGATAACTATAGTCTGGTAAATTGGTTTCCAAAGTTCAGAGGCTTGAACCAATGCCAGACAAAAAAACTAGAAAACGAGTATAGTTCAACACAACTGATAACCAAGTTTCGGAAAAGTAGTAATCATTTATGTGAGATGAAACTAGCTTTTAGCTGTCCATAGAGGCTTTACCTGACAGCAAGTGAATGTCATCATCAGTATCCTCATCCATATCAGACGAATCAGTTTCGGATTCAGAAGAAATATATTCAACATCTTGTAAAAAATGAGGAGGGTCATCATATTCTGAAAGCGAATAACGAGAATCGCCACCAGCAAAGGAGGAATGCATTGCCTCCCTGTGGCTTAGCAAACCCTCATTAGATCCATTTGGTGCAAACATATACTTAGCCCTTTTAGCCTCCATCGAGTTCCTAGTCTTCTCCTTCCCTGCAGCAACAACAGAGCCAAAAGTACATACACAAATCACTATTATCAAAAAGAGCCAGAAGTCTTTAGTGTCCAACCCATCTTGAAAAACTATACACTTATGAAGTTTTGCAAAATCATCTTACCGAGTGTATTATAACTAGGCCTATGATCTCCACTAGAAGAAGCTGAAGAGTTGCTTCTAGCCAAAGACTTTAAGGAAGAACCAGGACCATTGGAAGCTGAAAACTTCCGCTTTGAAGAACTGGTTCTCAGCCCAAACTCCATCAAGCCTCTCATCCGAGGATGCACCTCGTCATCACAACTTGGCTGGTCTTCCACTTTACCTTTGTGCAAATCACCAACATGGTTACAAGTCCCGTTAGAAACACGATGAACCATTCTCTCCTTGGTTGCATCAGTTTCTAGCTTCGCATCCTTCTTAAGAATCTCCTTCTCAAGCTCAAGAGCATGGAGAATAGCATCTTCCCTACGAGCATACTTCTCTCTCTTTTTAACAGTCAGCCCCTGCGAGTTCTCCACCTTCTCAATGCATTCATCGAAGTCCCCACACCGGAACGGCTTCACCCGCTTGGACTTCTCTAAGTTGTACCAATCCCTAAAACAAATGAACAAAAACACTTTCAGTAATCAAATCCAAGACCTAAGGATAGTTTATTTATTATTATTTTATTTATTATAAAGATTAAAGAAGAGAGACTTACACACTTGCATCCTCTCTACCAAGAAGCTTAACGGGAGTACCAGATCGTGGAGAGGTGAGAGTGGTGGAGTCAAGATCATCTTGTCCCAGTATCCTCCCTGGCCACCACGAGCCGTTCCTCCTCCTCACCCACACAATCGACCCCACTCTCCAATCCACCGCACCTGTCCCTGAGCTTCCCATCCTTCTCTCTCTCTCTAACACTCAAGATCACACTTTCTCTATTCTACGCCTCAAAAGTCTACCATTCTCCAGAAAACAACAGTTTCCTCTACCCTCAAGTGTTGATCTACCTGGAAATCAAGCTCAGCCCGCCGTAACTGCAAGCGAATCGCGTCGGCGGAAAGAGAGAGAGAACGGAACTAAGTGAATCGCGGCGAGGAAGAAGCTTCGCTTTTGCATTCAGATTTGTAAAGTTGCCATAACCTTACGCTTTCTGAAAGTTAGGTTAAATAGCCTTCTTCTCAGCTCTCCGCCGAATGTTTATATAACCTTTAGTATCTCTCTTTTCTCTGAAACCTCCGTCTTGTTGTCGCTCTCTCTCTCTTCTCCGTGACTCAGTCTCTCTTTCGCCTCTCTCTCTTCTCTCCTCCGGATGGTGATTAACACGCGCTCCCGAAACGCGTGCTTTCTACGTTATCTAATTATAGGCCCATTGATCTAATCCATGAGCTTCTTATTCCTAGGCCCACAGTAAGAAGGCCCATTAAAATTTCAAAATTGACGCTGTAACGGTCACTTGCGTAGGGCTTCTCTTTCGACTGATGTGTGTATATATACACTCTTTACGCATCTAGATATTCAGACAAGAAACTCCTCGTTTTTCAGCTGTCATTTCCTCTCACCAAAATCAAAATCACAGAGAATCAAATCCTCGCGAGCGATGGATTTCGACAGTCTTACGAGAAGAGATCTCCAGTTCTTCTGTAAGAGGAACAAGATCCCAGCTAACATGACCAATATAGCTATGGCCGATGCTCTCAAAGCTCTTGAGATTGTAAGTTTCTATTCTCTTTCCAATATTCAACGGCAAAGCTTGTAACTTTATTTGCTTCTTGATCGTTCTTAGTTAAAATGATATTGAGATCTGAATCTTTTAATTATCTGATAGTGAGAGTCAGTGACGACAATGAATCTCTTGAGTTAGTTTTTTTGCCTCAAGTTTGGATCCTGAGTAATTGATTGTACTGATTCCTCAGATATCATTTGAGTTGTGTCTAAGATCTTATCAATCATTAAATGCCCTTTTGTTTGAAATCAAGCTCGAGTCAGATGTGTTTGATATTAACATTTATGTGTGAATGTTAATAGGTTGAAGGTGTTGAGGAGTTCATGAACCAAACTGAGTCCACACGTGACCTGTCTCCAACTAGTGTAGCCAAGAATATGCCGAGTGCTGCACGCACTGCAGCTAGAACAACCCGGAGGAAGACCAAAGACGAAACTCAGCCATCAGAGCTGGTGACCCGTTCTTGCCTTGTGACGAGCAAGTCTCTAGCTGGAGAAATGGAGCAAGAAAACAGAAACACCAACGTGGATCCAGCACTACCTCCAAGCCGTAGAAGGGCAGCAGTTACCTCGGTTGCTATGAATCTGGAGGAGAGCAAAACTCCAGCGGTGAGAAGCACAAGAAGAGGGGCTCAGGCAGCAGCTGTGTCTGAGTCAGTTCAGAGGGTGTACAGCACGAGAAGATCAGTCAAGTTACTAGAGGAGTCCATGGCTGACCTGAGTTTGAAGACTAATGTGCCTTCAAAGAAGAAGGAAGATGCTGAAAGTGAAGGTTTGTAAAACATATCCATTTTCTTTTATAAGCAGTGTTAAGTCTAAATCTGTGTGTTATAAGGTTTGATTGTAATATGCAGGTTCCAAACTTGAGGCAAAGTCAGAGGACAGCTCTGAGAAAACCCAAGAGGGTGAAGAAGCTATCTCAGTGAGAGATCTAAATGATTCTTGGGATGATTTGAAGAATGATCCAGATGTTGATGTTTTATATGGTGATCTTGGTGATATCACTTTCGTTGATGCATCAACCTGTAAGGAACAGATGAATGGAGCAGGTATAGACACAATCATACCCATCATTATTGTTTTTTTTGTGTTTGCATTTTTTCATTATTCTCTTCTTTGCAGAGTCCAATACCGTTCCAGCTCCAGAGAGTTCTGTTCTAGTTGAAGACCAAGCAACATCGGAGGAGGATGGTTTTGTAACTGTAGACCATGCTGCTTCGACCACCGCAAACATTGTGACCTGTAGCAAAGAATCAGAGTCTGAAGAAATGAAGAATGATTCTGAATCTGAATCAGAGGATGATGTTGTTGCTGACACAAGCCAAGAGGCATTTGGGTCTAAGGTCACTGCTAGTGATAATGTGACTAAGGTAGACACTGTCCCAACAGTTGTGCAGGCTGAAGAATCAGAAGAAAGCTGCGAGACTGATGAACCGATGGATGATGAGCTAGCTATTGTTTCAGACAAAAAGACTCACGCTTCCTCACCTCAAGAATCAGACAGTGATGAATGGTCTGATTATGAGATAAGCGAGATTGATGAGAAGAGTTTGATAAATGGAGAAACGATAGATTCTGAATCGGAAGAGTCTTCTTTTTCAGACAAGAAGTCTCCAGCGTCTTCTTCTTCAGTCCTTGCTGCTAAAGAGACAAAAACTCCACTGAATGTTAAGGACAACAACACGAAGAACGAGGAGAATGTTGAGGAGATGATGGTTCTTGACAACAATGGAGAGAGAGAAGCCGAGACCAAGAAGAAGAAGAACATGATCGATGAAGAGAGTCTTAAAGACGTAAGCATGAGGCAACTGACGAAGATGGTGAAGGAACTTGCTATCAAGAACAAGCAACAACACAAGAGCTTAGAGTAGAGAAGAAACTATTTAGCCTTTTTGAAATCATTTCCTTCTCTGGGGGAAAAACTTGTTGCTTCTTTTGTTTTCTTAGGTTGTTCTTTTATCAAGAAACCTAAACATAAGTCAAAATCAAATCTACTTTCTTTTGTTTTCAACTTTTCATTCGTAATTTCTTCTTCTCAACTTTACTAAACCATAAGGTCCATAACTTATCAAGGTGAAGAAGAGCTACCAAGTGATGCAAAAACATCATTCCATCATCTTATATCAAGGGACATTAAGAATCCCACGAGCAGTTTGCAGAATATACATATTTTATACAATGAAGTTCCATAGTCATATCATGCAAATAGAAGCCTACTTGATACTAAGAAAACGCTTTTCCACTAAAAGAGTCTTAAAGAGGTTTTGATTCTGTGACACAACCATATCAGAGACCAAAAGAGTATATAAATGGTGGAGAAACTGAGACACCATGAGCTTGATCTTCTACTTTTTCGTATGCATATTTAGCTAGCCGCGGACAAGGTAATTAAAATGAGGGACCAACCGATGAGTAACCAGCGGCTTTAACCTCTTTGAGAGTAGAGGATAACCAGTCTAAGCCTTCATAGAGGCCATCTCCTTGAAGAGCACAGGTGCCTTGTATATGCCATTTCCTGTTCTTGAGATCTAATTAGCCAAGCCCTTCACATACTTCTTGCTTAGCTTTACCAATTCTCTCTCGGTCCAAGGAGTCTACAACATATATCTGCAAGCGCACCAAGCAATTAAAATCATACAATGTTACAAAACAACATGAGGGAAATCATCTGTCTGGAAACTCTCATCTTATGAATCAGAGCAAAGGAGATGAGAATAGCTTTGTAAAGTAAGGAGAAGAGTGTAGACATACAAGACCATCGGTATTAATGAAGTAATGCCTCCACAAGGGCCTGAGCTTTTCTTGGCCACCAACATCCCAAACTGTGAACATCACATTCTTGTACTCTACTTTCTCCACATTGAAACCTGGGGTTGTTAAGAAAGAGCTCAAAAGCTCAAAAGCTATAATCAAACAAGAGAGAATGAATGTGGAAAAAACAGCTAGAATTCAAACGAACACGATTTTTTTCCGAGAGACGGAGAAAGAAAAAAGAAAGCGTTTTCACTGTTACAACTTTTACAAGGGATCTCAAGATTCCGCTTGGTTTGGTTTGCTCTTTCGAATTCAATTGTCACTCGGTTTATAAAACTCAAACCGAATGACAATTGAATTCATCCGGGAGAGTGTTTTGTTTTTTCATTTTTAAATATTCAAATTTATAGTTAATCGTATGATTTAATTGTTTTTGTGAATTGTATTAGTTGATGGTATCGATTTCAGATGTTTGTATATTGGATTCATTTGTCATTATTTATACAAAACTATTCATTTTTTTTTCTTCCAAATGTGTTATGTTTATAAAACATACCACTTAACATGTTTGTGTATATTATATTACATTTTTTCCAATAATATACACATTTTGCATAGCTTAGGATATATTTTTAATTTTATATAGATCATATTTTATTTATATCCTATTAATTATAACACTTGCAACACTGTAAATAGATATCTGAAACAATTAAAGACACAATAATATTATTCTGTATTTTAGACAGAACTATAGATTTTTTTTGTATTAGTAAACAATATATTTCAAAATTTATTATTGACATATTATTATTAGAATACTAATTTCTTTGTTATTTGATGTCGATACACAGATTAGTGAATCTCACAGTAACTATACGGGCAATTGGCCTCTAGATCATCTCTATTTTTTTAGAGACTCTGCAATAAACAAGTGGTTTGGATCTAAAACTCATTGTAACAATATGCTTACTTTTTAATTAAATAACTTTACCTTGATTGATATGAAAATTATGGTACTCTCCTCTTGCTCTGCATGTATATTCCACCAAGCCTCAATCAACCATGCCTTCGTTCTGGCTTAGGAAAAGATGTTAGAATGACCAAAACTTGTACTTGCGATCAAAAGCTGCATATGTACCATCTTGTCCACAATCTATACATATTCCTTTGTGATCATAAGTACTTGCTTTTGAACTGTGAGATTAGTATGTGTTACGGGAGACTATTTAGTCAAACCCAACCAAATGTTAACATAGCAAATCTAACCAAAACTTGTAGAGATCATGGACATGATCAGTATGACCGTCGTACATCCTCCCACATCCCTCCCTCTGTAAAGGTCAATTGATGTTATCAACCTACACGAAAATTTTCATTATTGTTTTCATTATCAATATTTCAATATCAATTAGATTAATAACTAGACGTAACAGATTATGATTATGAGTTTCCTTACTGTCACCCATGAAGGACTCTACAAGTTGTCTTATCGTCATGCGGGATGATATGGAGTGTGGGTTGATGATAAGGTCTGCCGTGATGTCTTCCACTGTCCATGGCATGTCTTCTTGAGAAGTGGTCATCCCTATAACTAAGTTTAGGAAGTGGCGGCTGCTGAATTTATCTTCGATCTGTGGAGTTCCAACCATCTCATTTGACTTTCTCCAACCGAGACCCACTTGGAGCATGTGTAGTCAGCAACATCTAAAGACAAAAACAAAGTAAGTAAAAACAACAAATAACACAAAGCGACACACATTTTACGAATAGACAAGATTATCTTTTACCTGGTCTACAACTCCGATATCACCTCTTCGGTTCATAACACTAGCTTTCTCATCTTCATTTAACCCTATGATTACCTTGGGTTCCAAATATCTTGTACTTTAAACAAAATAATTAAAGAGAAAGTCGTATGATTAGCAATAAAGTTCACATCAAATCCCCATACATAACCAAAATAAAAATAAAAACAGAAACTCACAAGGTGTGGAAGACCATCATCTTCCAAATGCATCATACGTCTTCTTGATGGCCGATTAAACATTATTCCTTTCATTTTCTGGAGAGTGTATAAGGGAAAAGCAATCTCAATTTTCAAAACACATGAAAACATCACAAGATCAAACACAGATTATTCACTTGTATGTGAGATAAGACACAGAGCGAAAAAATGCTTTGTCAATTGAATATTGGTTCATGACTATTGCCCCTCTGCCATTGTAGACATCGTGGCATGCCATATCAACAATCCCATTCTACATTAAAATATGAAACGTTTGTGAAATAGCAACGACAAGTTAAAAGCATTCTAAATAAGATAAGATAACTTACGACTCCTGCTGGAAGATCTTTAGGGAAAATATGCGCTTCCATACTTGTGTTAACACGCGGTTTCTGTGGATAGCAAAGAATATAACTTTGTATATCCATGCGGAACCGAAAGCTCGTGGCATACATGCCAAATGCTTGCTTCCCTCTTGAGGATTGGTATGTGCTATGGGGAGACAGTTTAGTCAAACAGAACAAAAACGTTAACATCACATATCAAACAAAAACTTGTCGAGAAAACTCAGTCAAAAGGTTAAAAAGAAAGACCTAGGTTTTATGAGGCTAGAAGAAATAACAAAAATGGCCACTTTTTAGTTTGAAAAAAAAAGAGAGAAAATATGGAATTCGAACCCTCAAATCTCGATTTCCTGTATGAAGATCTATTTCATGAGCTAAAACCACTAGAATAAAGCAAAACTTTGAAAATTTTGTGGCTGAAAATTTTTAATACATAATGGAAACACTGTTTTCACTGGATTGATTCAAGGACCGGCTCTGACTGCACCATGTTGGCCAACTAATCCATCCTGAGGATCACTTCATATTGGCTCAACTCTAACTCCATTGGGTCTCCAGGCAGTTTCACACCAGCGAGAACTATTGATACTTCCACATACACCCATGTAGTCAATATTCTATCGGTTCTGGCGGCCTCAACCCCTGGCTTTGAAGGCACCGTTAAAAATCTAAGAGCATCTCCAATAACAAGTTTTAGTTTTGGGGTTCTAAACATACAATATGTGTATATATATTATATGTGTATGTAGTTACGAAGTTCTAACTTTACGGAAACGTAACCCAAAATATCTGATTTTAGCCAAACATACATAGCTTATATATATATATATATATATAATATAGATTTTACCATTTGAAAATATTTTTATTTTAATAATATATGTAGCTCAAGCAATCATGAATACTTAATAAATTAAATTGTTTTTCTAGTAAACTTAGTTGATTTTTTCTGTCAACTTTTTTTATTCATTATATACATAATTACAACAAGTTTAAGTTGGCCAAGTGATTTTATATTCTTGGATGTTTCTTCTAGCACATTTGGCCAACTCATCTACATATCTATCGTGCAATCTCGGTATTTATGAAAAGTACACATGTAATTTCTTGCAAGAGATAATATGTCTTGTACTATGATGGGTAGCTCAGGTGCATAATTCTCCTGTTTCACTCCTGGTTGAGTGAAGTGGTTCAGCTGCTTTACCAGCTCCTGTTTATCGCTCAGAAACGCTATATTGTTTTATGAGAAGCCTTTCACTGGCTGAACAGCCATGGGAGTGGCGAAGCCTTCTGCCTGCAGAGCAGTCTCTGCTGCCTTCATTGCACAGCTTTCTTGAACTATTAGAGTGCCTTCTTTTCGGTACAAGGCCACCTTATTCCAACTATCTTTGTTGTTTTTTTCCAAGACGCACCTGTTAAGCTGCTTCTACAGGAATGGAGTTTTGTATTGTGATCGCTTGGGTGTTTTGAGAATGTGATTCCCTCTTCTTTCCATTTATTTGCTTCATTCCACAAATGATAGTCAGCTATAGCAAGCTTGATTATGTGAAAAATTTAATGATCTCTTTTGTTCTCATAGACCAATCTATTCCTTACTTTCCAAATTCTCCATACCAAAAACAGAGATATGAGCTCTTGTGAGTCCTTTTTTTGCTCCTACCATTTCTGTCATTCTTCTAAGTTAACGTTGTATTGTTCCAATGCTCCTTGTTGAACCTAGTAGGTGCTAGAGACCATACTTCTTTGGATTTTGACATTCAATCAAACAGCAAATGGTTTAAGGTTTCTGTACCTTCTCCGCAGATATTACAATCCATATTCAGGATGAATACTGATAAGTGACAAATAACAAAAAAATTCAAATAAGGAAAAAACTAAAGCTTTGAATATTTCTACCATGTCTTGTTTGTTTGTAAACACTAGGATGACACTGTTGAGCATGAACGGGTCTTTTACTATCTCCTGATACAAAATCAGTTACCAGAGGTTAGAGACTAATTTCACCTAAAGCCTTGTGTAGTTTTATCTAGAGGTTTAACCTGAAATTCTTGCTTAGCTTTGCCAATTCTCGTCTCTGTCCAAGGAGTCTACCACGTATATCTACCAGTTCATTCAACAATAACAATCAGACAATATTACAAAACAAACATGAGGGAAATCATCTGTCTGGAAACTCTCATCTTATGAATCAGAGCCAAGGAAATGAGAATAGCATGTAAACAAGGAGAAGAGAGGTAGACATACAAGACCACCGGTATTATTGAAGTAATGCCTCCACAAGGGCCTGAGCTTTTCTTGGCCACCAACATCCCAAACTGTGAACATCACATTCTTGTACTCTACTTTCTCTACATTGAAACCTGTATAATTAAACCTCAAAATTCTCAGCATACCATAACTCAGTACATAGACCAAATATTAAATGCTGCTGCTTCAAGCAAGCAAAATCAAACTAACCGATTGTGGGAACAGTTGAGAGAACCTCTCCTATGTGCAGCTTGTAGAGTATGGTTGTTTTGCCAGCCGCATCCAGACCCAGCATAACGACCTGGAGAACCCTCCAAACAAAAAACAAATCAGTAACAACATCAAAAATAAAAAAAAAACAGTAAAGATCATATCTTTTGCGAGTAGCTTCTTATGTGCATATTTCCATGTATATGCTGAAACAAAATCAAATTGTTATCAATTTGTAACTCTTTTCTCAATACATTATTCCAGAATCGAGCAGTGAGCACTGAGCAGCACTGTTACAACTTTTACAAGGGATCTCAAGATTCCGCTTGGTTTGGTTTGCTCTTTCGAATTCAATTGTCACTTGGTTTACAAAACTCAAACCGAATGACAATTGAATTCATCCGGGAGAGTGTTTTTTTTTTTCATTTTTAAATATTCAAATTTATAGTTAATCGTATGATTTAATTGTTTGTGAATTGTATTAGTTGATGGTATCGATTTCAGATGTTTGTATATTAGATTCATTTCTCTTTATTCGATGACAAAAATGAATCCGAGAAGGAAGCAGCTAGAATCAAAACGTAGACCAATCTTTCAATTGTCACTCGGTTTACAAAACTCAAACCGATTGGTTTGCTCTTTCGGATTCAATTGTCACTCACTTTACAAAACTCAAAACTCAAACTCAAATCGATCGCTCGAGTGTTTTTATTTAATTTATAGTTTTGATCTTATGTTTTAATTGTTTGTAAATTGTATTCGTTGATGGTATCGATTTTAGATGTTGGTGGTATATTGGATTCATTTGTCATTTGATAATTATTTATACAAAACTATCATTTTTTCCCAAATGTGTTATGTTTATAAAACATGCCATTTTAATATGTTTGTGTATATATGTACATTTATTATGATAAAATACACGTTTTACATAGCTTAGGATTTGCTATATTTTCAATTTTACATAGATCATATTTTAATTGTGCTGTATTTTTAATCATAACACTTGCAACACTTTAAATAAAGTTCTGAAATAATTAAAGACAAAATAATGTTATACTCTATTTGCTCAAAAGTTATATTTTAATATATTTTTCTGTTATAATATTTTTTTAGAGATAAGAGGTTTCAAAATCTTTAGATATAGATGTTTTTGTAATATTTCAAAATCAAACTAAAGGAAATACACGATGGATAAGCAGAAAAGAAAACAATATATTTAACTAGACAGTAGACCAGAAAGAAACCCAATACACATTCAAGTAAGATATATATTCCCTCTATTTCTATATAGATGATGTTTTGGAGTGAATATTTTATTTCAATTTACATGAAGTTTTGAGATTTTAAGATTAACTTTAATTTTATTAGAAATTGTTCAACTAATTAGATTTTACTGTCATTTTTATAATTGGTTAATTGATTTTGGAAAGATGCTATGTAGAATTGTTATTAAAAAACTTAAAACTAAAAATAGGTAAATATACCATATAAGAAATATAAGTATTATTTTAAACATATATGTGAAAATATGTAATAAAGTAAATATAAAATATAAGAAAAAATACATAGTAAATAAATATACCATAAAAGAAAAAGAAATATTACATTAAACAGAAATATTATATTATAATAAAATAAATAAATATACAGTATAAAAATAAAATATTATATTAAACATGTATCATAATATTGCAGTTTGATATAAAAAATAATAGAAATATTTAATATATAATATAAAGAAAAATATATAATAAATAGAAAATAAATATACAATCATTTGAGGCTGAAATAAAATGTACTATTTGAGGCTACAATGATTGTACACATCAGCGAAATAAATTTCACCCAAAAGATGACATGTGACACTATTACTATCAATAAGAAAAACTAAAACTAATTATATATAAAATAGACAGAAAAATAGATAAGAAATAAATATATCATATAAGAAATAGAAATATTACTTTAAACATATATCTGAAAATATATAATAAAATAATATACAAAATAAGGAAAAATAGATAATAAGCAAATATAACATATAAGAAAAAATATATTACATTAAATATATATCTGAAAATGTAAAATAAAATAAATAAATATGCAATATAAAAATAAACATATTACAGTAAACCTCTATTGTAATATTACAACTTGATATAAAATAAAAATAATTAGAAACATTAAATATATAATATAAGAAACATAATATAAAAAAATATTTGCGGCCAAGTACACGGTTTTGGATAACATAGTTGTATAAGTTAACCTTAGTACCAGTTCATCGAACCATATTGTATCAAATGTAATAAGTTGACTGATGGGATAATTATGCAAGTCTCAATATTATATTGCCTAACCTCTTTTGGTTAGATTATCACACCTTCTCATATCCTCCTTGTCTCTAAGGTCATGTGCACCTTGTTTCCCAATATACTCAATTGAAATCTGAAACAATGAGTTATCAGCTCAACAAGAATAGTTGAGGAAGGAAAACACCAATAATAAAACGGATACCTGCGGAGTACTGAAGTAATGAGATGCACAATTTCATGTAATCGGCGTGACATCGAGTGGAGCATGATGGGAACCTGCCACACACACACACACACACACCCAAGAACAAATAGTTATGTATCACTTTCAGAATCATAACTACGATGCAAATGCAGCTAATTATAAGTACATTCCCAACAAAAAGACGGTGATGTATGGCTGCTTCTCATACTTCTCAATAGTTACGTCAAGCTTCATAGGAGACGCATACGTGCAACCTCTTAACCTTGCATCTCTCGGGAACAAGAAAGTGGTATTTCCATATGCATTTGTGGTCATCGGGGTATTAAGAGAGATGTCCTCAAACCGAATTTTCTGCAAAAAATAAAAGGAAAGTTAGACAAACAAACTAATTAATAGTAAATCAACAAAACAATAGAACAAATTAAGTAAACTTACATAATCCAAGATGTTGATTTCTGGAGTTTCTTGAACTATTTTGCTAATACCATGTGTTATGAACATGTTGAAAGACTTTTTTGATGTCAGACTAAATCAAATTCATTAAAGTAGACTGAGATAATTGACGAAGAAACCTTCTCAGCATCTACCGGATAACAACAACCCATATTCAATTCAATGCGAACTCATATTTTGCAGAACTTAATTTGAAGATCATATAAACATGGAAAGATGTCAATTGCTACTCAAAACCTATGGAAATGGGTATTTTGATGAATCTGTTGATATTTAACTTCAGTAGATTTCATTGCTACTCAAAGCCTCAATCAACCAACCACTTCCAGCCAGTCACCTTTGTTGTGGGTTACGAAAAGAAAATGACCAAAAATCGAACATTCTCAACTACATCGACTAGGATCTGAGTTAATTCGAACCTTCTATAGTCTCATGTCTCCAATAATGCTAGCTTCTCAGTTGTGATGCTGTTTGATAGAACGAAAAAAAACATCACTTCACATTCAACTTGATTTTGAGGGGCGCAATAAATTACCTTTATTAGAAATTGTGGCAGATCATCAGCTAAAACTCTTGGATTATCTTTATAAAATCCAATCCAGTCTCCATTGATAAAAACATTTGTAATTACACATCAAATTGAGTACTTTCTCGCCATGGGTATAATGATACATGCTATCATGCAAGCAGAGGCGATCTTTCTAAAGATTTGGTAGAAAAGTTTAAAATGTGTGTCAAATATTATCGAGAGAGAGAAGAAAATATTGCATTTGGTGGAGAAGTTGTGTGCCAAATATTATTAAGTTGTTTGAAATTCGACTTTGTTTGCGCTCTGGAATTCAATTGTGTCTTGGTCTAAAAAAAGAAAAGACTTGATAGAAAATATTTCATATCTATTGGCTCAAAACATCTTTTCTTTTTCTTATCTCTAATATTTTTTAGAGATAAGATGTTTTACATAAAAAATAGATAGCTCAAAGTATATACATTTAGCATTGTAAAATATATAATATATATAGCTCAATCGATCATTTATACTTAATAAATTAAATTTATTAGACATACAAATGTCGCGATTTAGTTAAAGGATTATTCCAGTTGTATTTGATACGACTTAGTTTGGTCTCTTGAATTAGGTTTTAACTCGGTTTAGAAAAATCAAATCAATCGAGGCTGATTAAAAAATTTTCCTTTTTCTATTTGGTTTTTACCTCTCTTTTTTATTCAAAAAGTCTTTTTACTTTTTCTCTTTTCTAATATTTTTGAGAGAAAATATGTTGTATCAGCTAGTGTTACAAATGAAAAATATGTTTCAGATAAACTTGTATAGCTAAAGAATGTATACTTTTACCTTTTAAAATATTTAATATATATAGTTCAACCAATCATGAATACTAATAAATTAAATTGGTTAGGCATTTTACCAAACTTAGTTTATTTAAAAATGTAAAAGGCCTCTACGACATTGGGGCCATTTAACTAAATTATTTTTCTAACTTGGGAAATGTTAGATCTAGCTTAATAAAATATGAATTGTTCGATCTGCTTTCTAAAATATGAAAGGTTCGATGTAAAAGAGAAAAAAAAAAAAAACAAGATTCACTGAATAAATTCATCCTAAGAAATAGTTTATGAATCAGCCATGTCGTCTTGAATCTCGTTGGGAGCAATAAGACCAGGAATCAAAAGCATCTTTTGTATGTCTCTCTCAATTTGAGCAGCAGCTTCTTCAGCATATAGATCTTTGTTATCCTGAAAACAAAAACAAATCCATTCAATCCAGACTCAACGAAACGTACTGTTTGTTGGAGAGAAACCAATCTTTGCAGTTAAAAACTATTATTATACCTGGGCAGAAAACTCTTTGGATTGTACAAGGAAGTCTCGTATGTTATCTTTAAATTTCGCAATGTCACTTCTGGACTCGTAAAGTCCATTCACAAATTGCGTCACCTGTTTGTTTGTAATGTCAAAAGATTAAGTTGGCAATGAAAGAGTAAATCCTTTGGTTAATGTTAAGCTTAGTTAAATTACCTCAGATGCAGTCATATTCGGGAATGATGAGCTAAGAAGCTTGATGGTGTATTCAAGAACAAAGGCAGCATTGTTTGGGTATTGCTGAAGTACTGTTGAAGCATCCCACAAAGGTTCCGTCAAAGATTTGCTCTCAACCTGAAGCGTTTTAAAACATAACCTCTCAAAATCAGCAGAAACTAGTAAATGGTAGATGTGTGTGTATATGTATTGTTATTACCAGGGAAAACAGATGCTGTAGCACCAACACATGAAGCTTGAACCCTGGCTTGTGGAAGGTATCGGTCAAGACGGCAAAGATTTCTTGCTCAATTTGCATAAAGTATGTCCGGTAAAATTGGTTAGAGAAGTCAGATTTCTGCCACAATCAGAGATAAAACATGTTATAGATCACGCACTTAACGGCACAAACCAATGGGGGATTAGAAGTGAAACAAGGAAATTTCATAACCTGAAACTTTTTCAGCAGCTCCAGCAAGAGATTAAGCCCTGTTTCTGCGATGTTTCTTTCGGTGTGCCTAAACGCCCAGATAACTGAGTCCATCACTAGCTTCAGTTGCTGATAAGAGTCACAAAAAACAAGATAAGTTCAGGGATCACTAGTGACCAATAAACCAATTAACATAGAAGGGAGTTAACCAGGTGAAGAAAACTAAATGTCAAGACCATAAACACCTACCTCACTTGACAACTGTACCAAGGCAGGGAAACAAAAAGTCGCAATTGCACGAAGTAACGAGAAAAACTTGAGGCGGTGCTCTGGATAATCTTCAAAATTCTTAGTGATCATCTGCATCATACAAAAATGACCAAACGAATTAGCCCTCACTAGTCACTTCCATGGATGCATAACAACCGCATTAAGAATAAAAATAAAAGATAAAAGACAAGTAAACCCTATATGGACCGTAGAATCTGTTACCTCCAAAGTGCACTGGAAAACAGCTTCAAAAATGCGAGGCACTTCATCTTGCATATTAACCTTGTACCTAAAACAAACACATGACCATGTTACATTTTGTTGTAAGACTTCTCTTTAGGTATGCATCAAACAGAGACGAGAGACATACTTGTTTATTATTGTGGCAAAGAGTGACAACACTTCTGATTCCCTTGCATCGGGAACATTTCTTGCATAGTCACCAAGAACTGGATCCATCATTGGTGGAACAAACTGCTTGCCAATGTGTGGCTGGTATTCAGCTTTGTCTAGAAAAGTTTCTATCAACTTAAGGATTTCTCTCTTAACAGATCTGTTCCATGAAGCATACAAGATTTATATATTAAGTTTGTTATATAGTATAGGGCATCAAGATCTGTGATTTGGTATAGAAGGCCATCCTACCTTAGAAGTTTAACAACAGATGTCCTCGAAGCATACGGGCCACCCTCAGCAATGTTGCTTGACACGAGTTCACTGTACATTCTGGCGCACAAGAGAAGAATAGAGTCAATGCTTACTAAATAGAGAGATAAAAAAGTATGTAAACATTTGTCTAAAGAAGTATAAAAATTTACCTATAAACATTCAGCATATCCAAGAAGATCAACGAGATTTGAGATAAGAAATGTGTTCCTAGTGAAGTTGCAACCCTCGTATTTGTCTGCATACAAATATAAAATTTAAAAACGGTCCAACTAGCTCTAGTAGATGAAGTGTATACCAACGTAATACGAAATCAGACCTGGAGGATACTAAGCACAGTACGTATCATATCTGGGTCTTTGAGGATATCTGCATTCTGACGTGCTTGTCCTATAATTTCTGTCCATTTCTACATTGTAAAAGAAACAAGAAAACCTTTAGCGACTCTGGAAAACAAAAGCTGAACAGTGCGTTTTTGCTTAATAACAGACCTGATTGGGGAGATCCATCAACCTCTGGATATATTCACTCCTCTTCTGAGGATCTGTTTCTGCCTGGATCATACTACCAACCTGAAAAGAGAGACAGAGAGTGTGAGAACACGGCAAAAAATAGCTTTCCCGTCTCCATAAACGAGACACGACTAAAACACGTACAGATTCATAAAACGTGTGAATTTGATGAGGCTCAAGATCTCCCACAATTGTAACAAGACCTGACAGAAGCTCAGATACAAATGGCTCCTTCTCTCCAACCTAAGAAAACACAGACGACCTCATTTTAGATGATAAAGGAAAGGGCTATATTAAAGTGTGTATTAAACGAACCAGGACATACCTGAAGAACAACGAATTTGCGCTTGCATTTTTGAACAATTTTCAAGAATGTATCACACGCCATGTCCTGAAAGGAAAATGTAGGATATTAGCTTGAGCAGATTTTTGATAGACCAAACCAGACCGCATCGAAAGCAATAATAACTGCTATGAATATGGATACGTAATAACTGTTGGTACATGGATGGTAACGAAATACAATTTCCCAAGTGGTCAAATTAACTTTAAAACGAGAAGAATTACCTGAACACCAGGATGTGTCTCATGCATGAATTCAAACAACTTATGAACAACTGTTTTCAGAAACTTCCAGTGAGCCCTTAAGAACCTCGAGTACTGTCCAACAACATACCTAAAACGAATGTACGAGAAGACAAAGATCAATTACTCAAACGAATCATGCATGGAAAAAAATCAAAGCTTAAAATTATATCAAGCTACCAAGGAACATTGGGTCCATTTATAGTAAAACTCTCACACTACGTAAGTATCAAGCAGGTTTCCGTATTAGCATTTATAAATGTAGAAACAAACTCACATGATGTTGCTTGCAATAACAGCTTTATTGTCTTTTCCCTTGATGATTTCACATAAACTTAACAAATCACGAATAACCATCACCAGAAATCTGTTTTCCTGAAATAAAGACACGGAGTTGAAATGATCCTATGAAGACACAAAACTTGCAAAATTTTGATGGAACCAATCTAGCAAATCAATGGAAGGCCAGTAAAGAGCACTAGTAACATTAGAAAGAAGCTACCAAAAATGTATATGTTACTGCATTACAAACATAATTCTCAATTTTTATTCGTTGAAGACGCAAGTAGACGACAATGAGAGCTGAGATCTTACCTGGTCAACATCCATGGAACCAGAAATAGATCCAATAGCCCAGCATAAAGTGTTCAGATTGTTCCATGTCCACTCCTCCCCGCTCAACTGTTTGCTTAGCTTACTCAACATCTTTGTAGGAACAACAAAAGGTTGAAATCAATACAAAAGGGTCAGCCAAGCCTCAAGATAATTCACAAAATAAGGACAACCTGACATCTCCAATAGTAAGTACCTGTCTTTCGGTATCCTCATGACCAAGGTGCGAGAGGTAGATTAATGTCTCCCGCATTATCTGCAACAATGTAAAATATGAAATGAGAATACCGTACGATTGACACGCCTATATAATAATATACTAAACAGAAGTGTGATTCAAGTAGAGATATAATTTGTTTAATAATTATGTATAAATCCATTCCTTCTGTGAGGATCTAGTATATCTTATGAACAGAAGATAGTCCATACACTGTTGGTACCTTATATTGGACAAGAACATCATTATCTTTCATGGTTTCACGGACTATATTCCCATTTTCATCTTCAACAATTATCACTTCTTCAGGCTTAGCCATACGACTAATCATGAGCCCCCTTAGTTTTGACAATGGATCAGCATAAAGTTTTTGTCGCTCTGTGACTTCCGGTTTGATGCTACCAGTAGTACGAGGAAGGCAATCCATCTGACAATAGGCAAAATCAAGACAACACGTAAGTAGCACAATATACAACCCAAATATCCATCTTATGAAAGAAGCTAAAGAAGCCATACTTTTAATCCAAACAGACTTGGAGTCAGACCAGGGTGGCCGGCATGATGATGCAACGTAAATAACTCCGAAACTAGTGAATTCCAATAGTCCAGACAAACCTGTTACGCATAAGTCATAAGCAAGTAAAAACTATCAATTTCGAAAGCGTTGACAAATAACATGAGATAATTCTTCTTAAAGTATTATTAATAAACATAAAAAAATATAAACATAATTCACATTACCTTGAATACTTCAATGTCATCAACATACGAAATGCTAATGAGATATTCCAGACCCATAAGTAGTAAAGAAATAATCTCGGGTGCAGATTCCAGGACTTTTATATGTGACTGCAAACGAAAGACAGAGAGATATATTACTATTTTTGAAACGCATATAAATATATGAAAGAAAAAGGACTTGAAAAATGTAAACCCTCATTCCACGTTTACACACATATAAAGCCTAAAATTCCAGGAAAAGCACATAACACATTACTCCACAAAGAAAGAAACTTACCTTGAAAAATGAAGTGAAAAACAGTGCCAAGTTCTGGATAAAAGCCTAGAGGTAAAAAAACAAATATACAGTCATGATCTCGAAATGTTACACTAAGATATGGGATGGTCGGAACCTAGTGCTCGTAAAAGACTTACCTCTTCTTCGTCGCTTCCATTTGAATATGCCTCTGGGATATTGATGTTTAAAGGAAGTATCGCCTGCAAACATGAAAAGAACGTAAGCCAATGTAACATGAAAGTAAACATAATAAGGTAAATACCATAAAGGACCAGATAGGGTACACAGCCATTAAAACTGAAAAAGTTGAAACATCAATGAACAAAACCAACAAAGAGAGCAGCATTACCTGCAACTGTCCCATGAAAATGCTGTACATCTTGACATATTGCCCATTGTAGAAGTCCCCACAATCAAGAGCTGCAACCTGCCAGAGAAACACAAGCCATTAGACAGTGACGGTAAAATAGTGACACCATGAAAACCCGGACTATAAGCGACATACCTCTGAAAGACATTGAAGAGTGAGATTCCTATATGCCGGGTCAGGGAAGAATTTAAGGAGGGTCTCCAGCTGCGAAAAACGAGATCAGTAATAAGGATATCGCAAATGTGAGACATGATAACCTCTCTTAGTCTACTTATATTCCTGATATATTACCAAGGGTGACTCGAAAATATAGCCAAGCGGAATCCAAGAAAGATAGGCATGCAGTGCAGAGAGAGTTGCACGTATAAGCTCTGGTCTTTGGGAAGCTGAGAGAACATATAGGCACAACTCATGAATGAGTAGAAACTCGCTGCACCATTACAAAACGGAATAGGTCAGTAGATCATCAGTTGTAAATTATGGCAAGATGTTTGAAGTATTGAACATAGTTTGCTCTTTACTATACTCTAGTTCTAATAAATTAAACTTCCAGAAAAGTATAACTTGCCTGTTTAGGGACTCTTTCAACTCCTTTATCTTTTGCTGAGTCATCTCTCCTCTTGAGAAATCAAAGACCTCTTCGCTCAGGAGCTAACGAAAAGAAGGAATGTTATTTAAAACTCCAGGATAACTTAATGCAAAAGTAGTTAGACAAGACTTACTTTCAAAATAGCCATGCAATTCTCACAGATAGTCTCGCTAGTTTTAGCCGCTTTAACTAAATCAGGAATAAAGCTCCTCCACTTTGCAGGCCACTCATGTTTCACGATCTATATTACGCATCACAAAATAAACAGATAGTAAACACACACGAAGGACTCAAAGCAAATAAGCAGGATTATCAGCATGAAACCGTGAAGATATATATATACCTGAACCAGAATAACATTTAACTTGTTGACATAAAGCCTTTCCGATCTGAAAGATCCGTCATCCCCTGAGAGCTACACGATAAAAGAAATTGAATATCAACTAACATAGCATCTTAGTTCTAACTAACAACCTCTCAAATATATTAATACCTGCACGATGACTTCAGAGATGTAATTCTTCATTCCATCACGCTGTTCAACAGGTAACGCATTCCACCTATATTTAATAACACCTTCCAGCACCTGAAAGAGAAATCCAATAAGATCCTTTTTCCTCCCTATAGCAAAACCTTATTTTGAAACTGAATAAGCGAAAAACTCACCTGAAGAGCAAAGTACTTGGTATGAGTACTCCTGGTGCTTTGTAAAATGTGAACCACTTGAAGCCAGGTGTCAGGGTTGGCTTTCAATTCCCGCAGGATGTTATCCGCAGCAGCTCTCTGCAAACATTTTTTTTATTCCAATTTAAATCAACACACAGATATGCTAAAACTCGTATCAGAAACCCTAATAATCCTCTTTTGGTAAAAAACGGTAACGCTCTAATCGAATACGGATCATCAACAGATTAAGAGAACAAGACGGGGTATAATGGTGTGGATTGATTCGAATCGTTCATCGATTAAGCAAATTGACTTACTTCATCCTTCGATCCAGTTGAGTAGAAGGCCCCAACGGTGGCGTCGAGCAAAGCGACGTCGATAGGCTGACTCAAGTCCAGTAACTTCTCGGCGGCCATGGTCGGGGGGGACGTTGAGAATCAATGGAGAGATTGTCGACGAGAGAGACGGAGAAGCGATTTGGTATAGAGAGAGCGAGATGTTTTGATGAGAGAGGACAAGGGAGAGGCGGTTTATATATGTTATCGAGAGAGAGAGGTTTATGAAGAAGGAAGCCTGAGATTGACGCAGGGAGGGAGAGGACAAATAAGGAAGGAAGGACTTGTAGAGTTCTAATCTCGTTGACCGTCGAAGGGTTTTGACTAGTTTTGTAATTGTATTTTGCAATACGTCGTTTGAAAAGATATACTTGGAATTAAATATAATGAAAGGTTGTGTAATTAAAATAAATATATTTTATGTCAATACCATGGGAATGAAATATTGAAATGTAAGGAAAGGTTTATATACTTAAATTGAATATTCATGTCAATACAGTGTTTCTACGTGTAGGAATGAAAAGATTTTTTAACTATTTTAAATATTTCGTCTATATACAGATGATTTATTATCTAAAATATGCTATTTTATTAATTAAAATGGTATTATTTTGTTTTTATTTATGTGCATTGATTGTTTCGAATGGATTTTATATTTAGAGTTCGATTGGTGATGGTTGTAAATTTAAAAATTTTGCCGTAGAAAAAAATCCATAGATTTTTTGCTGCGGTTTAAAATTTTGTTACTGTAGAATTTTATGGAAAGCTCAAAAACATTGTTGTGGATATTTGGTTTTTCAAAACACTTATACAGATATGAATTATTTTAAAAGCTATAAGTTTTAAAAAATTATTAAAATTTGATTGCTCTGAATTTGGTGCACTAGGAATAAATGGGGTTGTAGACAACACCTACGAAAACCAATCAACTATAAAAAGAAAAAAAAATATTTTTTACTTAACTTTGAAAATTATTAATCAGATAAAATCTTCTAGATAATAGATATAGTTAAAAAGAAAGTAAAATGCACGAAACAAATCTATTCCAACTCAAACAAGAGTGAAAATTTACTCGACTCTACTCCCTCTCCCAATTTTACTTTCTCTTTTTCTCATTTTTCTCTCAGTTACTACAGATTTTCCAACGACAGCATATACATGAACATGAAAGAATAATACAGGTTTTGTAAAATTTGTTTACAAAAAAATAACATGTAACGGTGATTCATTGGTGAATGAGGTCAATATTGGGGACAAATAATGATTCAGTTTACTAATATTCTTACCAAAGCATCAGTATCTGGGCCATAGACATGTAAAGCCCAAAGCCCAGCAAATCGAAACGATGCGTTTCAAAAATGTCTATCGTGTATCTGTCCCTTGTTGTTTCGACTGTCGAAATCGAATCCAGGCTAGAATCCGAGTGAGAGAGAGAGGTGAAGAGGAAACGCGATGGCATTGACGGTGGCGAAGAGCGCGTTAGAGGCGATTAGAGAGAAAGGTCTCGGCGGTTTCCTCAGGATGATCCGTGAAGAAGGCTTCCTGTAAGCCCTTCTTCTTCTTCTTCTTCTCTTTAATTGATTCTCTCGTTCTCTTCTCAGCTTATTTGAATTTCCATCTCGTGGATTTGATTAGAACCTAGCAATTTCGTTTTAAATACAATATCTCATGTGTTTAATTGGTTCTTTTCAATTTTGTTGTTCCCCTGATTACAGGAGATGCCTACCAGATGGGAACCTCTTGTAAGTATATCTATCTATCTCTGATATTAAGTGCTTATTGTTTCACTTCTCTAGAGATCATGTGTATATAGATGATTCAATTGATGATTGTTCAAGAATCGCTTTTTAGCTCTGTCATTTCCCTCGTAGATGTGACTAGGGGATCAATAATGAAGGATGTGTGATGCTTTAGAAATGGTTAAGTAATTGATAAAGTTATACCGTAAAGGCTTTTCGAGTGGTAAAGAACGAACAGTTTTAAATTTTGGTGATGTCTGTTTTTTTCTATAGGGTTGAAAGCTGATGTAGTTTGGGGGTTTTAAGTTGAATTATGTCTTTATAATAGGGTCTAAGATCATTGGTGTATTTGGTTGTTGCATTCACATCAGCTTTGCTTACATAGCTTTTTGCAAGGTAGTGTCATTTGTTCTGCCTTCAAGGGATGGGTGGATAACTATGAGATTATTTTTATATTATTTTGTTTTTTCTGACATCAAGTCGTCCATCTTTTGTTCTCTTGCTTGATTCCGAATGTTTAAGTATAACAACATTATATACTTGAATACTGTGTTTTATTTCATAGCTACCACCTTCTTTTTGTATTTGTCTTTGCCGTTGAGTCACAGTCTCTGATCTATATAAGTTTTTGGTGTCTCTGTGTTTGGTCCATTCAAGGCAAACTAAAATACACAACATAGGAGCAACACTTGTTGGTGTCGACAAGTTCGGTAACAAATACTACCAGAAGCTTGGTGATACTCAATACGGTACGTGATTCTTTCTTTTTCTAGTAACTTGATGTAGCCCATGCTTTTGTTAAAAGTACTGCGCCACTGTAGTATTTATGATACCAAACATTGTCTTTTCTATTCTGAATTGTAGCAATTAGCATTTGGTTTGACCTTGAATCTTTTTAATCCAACCAGCAATCTCTTACTTGCTAGAAGATCACACCATGATCTGATGCTGAGCCTTTTAACCTTATTCGCTATAGATTTATATAGCCTTGTTTAGGAAATGCATCAAAGCGAAATCAAATCCAAGCTATGTCAATAGTTTTGATGACATGTGGTCAACTTCTCACTGATAAGATCTTTTATATTTTGAAGACATCGTGGTGAAACTATAAATGTGTATATAAAGAGTGCTTAGCCAGTATGATTTTACATTTGAGTCACGTCACTAACAGGTAGACACAGATGGGTAGAGTACGCATCCAAGGATCGCTACAACGCATCTCAAGTACCAGCCGAGTGGCACGGATGGCTTCATTTCATCACCGATCACACTGGAGATGAGGTATATACATAAAGCCAATGCCATATATCCACTTTCTCCAGTACGAGTAGTTAATAAGTTTACCAACTTGAAAGAAAATCCAATGCCTCTCTCTCTCTTTTTCTGTTCGAAGCTGTTGAGTCAGAAACCAAAAAGGTATGGGATCGAGCACAAAGAGAACTTCTCAGGTGAAGGTGATGCATACATTTACCATTCTAAAGGACATACCTTGAACCCGGGGCAAAAGAACTGGACTCGTTACCAACCATGGGTTCCCACCAAGACCAAGTAAGAATGTGAGAGCTCTGGTTTACGCTCTTTGAGAATCTCTCTTGAGTGATTTGTTGTTTTGTTTCTGTCTTTTTTGAATAAAGCAACCTGTTTTGGATCTAAAGCTGAATTATATTCCCGACTTAAGCTTTCCTTCACCTCTATAGACGAGTGTAGAGAACTATAAATAACAATATTATCTTGAAAAACAGTTTTATCGATTCTATTTTTTTTTTATGAAATGACCTTGTAAATAATTTACTCTATAAGTCACTCTAAAAAGAGCATAGAGGAAGACTCTATTTTTGAATGAAATGTTGAATAAATTATAGAGTACCATTGGAGATGCTTTTAAATCAATGTAAATTATAGTGATTATGTCAAAAAGAGAACATGCAGTAAGTAATTTACAATGACCCCTAGGGTGACAATATGCTCTATATGATAAAAACCCAAATATATATAAAAAAAAATTCTTCATCAAGATCAGTTGCTTAAACACTGGAGTGGATAAAATATATATAAAAAAACTTGCCTATTAAAGCATCAACACATAAAAATAGAACCAAACTTATTAGTAAACAGAGGCTAGTGTCTCAAAAAAAGGCATAGTATTTTTAGTAGAAGAAGCAAATGTGTGACGCAAAGAATGGATTTTGGAACCGTCGAGTAACCACATGTGATGATTCCTGTCTGAGAGGACAACATAATTGTTGATTGTTGCCACCGGAATGATAATCCTATTGCCGAATGCTGGCGGAAAACCCGAAAAGTCTATGGAATACATAACTTCCCAAGAACTCTTGTTTATGTCTAGACCCCGTATTTCGAAGACAAGGTCGTTACGACCAGTACGTTTCTCGACGATGCATGGACGATGATAAAGAATGCACAGGCTTAATTCACCGTAGTCTCTATCCTGAGTAACCGAAAACCTACGAAACGTCTCCGTGTGAAAATCAAAAGCTAGTAGATTACAGATGGATGGTTGGAGGAGGTAAGCAGCCTTCTGTTCTCCGAAGCAATAGAGCACTCCATCCAAGTGAATCATAGGTTGGTTAGTGTAAACTGGACAGTTGGGTGGATCCACGTATCTCCACTTATTAGTAGAGCCAAGAGCAAAAACCTTGCACCTAGTAATAGACCTTTTCAGCGAAAACCACAATAGCTTATACTTTGGACACGCAACAACAGCATCGTCTCTTCCGATCCCTAGCAAAGAATAGCCTGTATGCCGACGGAATACACCGAGAGGAGTAGAGATGTGATGAGGGAGTATGCGGCGGCTATTGGTAGCAGGATTGACAAGGTGAATCCTAAGATCTCTGGTCTCGCTGTAGATACAAAACAAACCGTCGCAAGGCTCTGAGACTTTTAAATATTAGTAGGTCGAAAAGATTTGATGTTTAGACTTGGATAAGTCTGCGTTATGTAGCTTCCTCCTCCACCACCGCTGCAAGGCGTGATCAACAGGTTTTCTAGACAGCGATAGTCTCGTCTTGATTTTCCTGATACTGACAGAATACTCCCTTGTCTTCGGCCCTCAAGAGATCTCTGATACCTTAAGTGTTTCTCTATGAAACATGTTGATTCATGCTGCTTCTCCATTCTTTCGACACTGCTTTGAACCTCACCAGAGACTTCACCGGTGCCTTCACCAGAATCTCTTCTACTATGTCACTTGTCACGTGGCATGTTTACGCCTCTTCTTCTTCTTCTTCGCCTCCCCTCCATCGCTAGCTATAGGCCACCTTCCTTTACTTAGGGTTTTACGTTTCCAACCCAAATATATAATTTATGGCTGAAAACAAAATGAAACAAAATATATATCTTTCATCAAGATATAATTGTTGGCTTTACAGAAAAAATAAAATTACTATTATTATTATTACATTTATATTTATATTTAGAATATTTATATTAAATTTAAATTTATAATATATTATAACTATATACAGAAAAAATAAAATTACTATTATTATTATTACATTACTTATAAATCGGAAAAATCGCATAAAAAACCATGAAAATGTCACTTACTAGTACTTTAAACTTTGAAGTTTTTTCACTAACAGTTTAAACCTTCAAAGTGACATTTTCATCATAAAAAACCTCCAAAGTGAAAAGTTGACCAGTTATACAGGTAAAAAAGTGAGGTCTCAAGTTTTTTTCAAAAAAATAATTATTTAACTAACAAAATAAACAAAAATAATAATTAAATTTTGGAAAATTAGATAAATATAGGAAAATTTATTTAAAAACCAAAAAATTAAATAAACATTCAGAATTGTTTTTAAAGAAAAAAATTTAAAAATTAAATAATTATTTATAAATTTTAAAAAAAGAAAAAATTAAATAAAAATAACTAAAAATGAATAAAATTAAATTTAAAACAGAAAAATCATATTTTTTAAAAAAATATATATATTATTATTTTTAAAAATAATATTCTTTTTTTTAAATCATATTTTTTTAAGAAAAAATTAGAAAACTCTAAAATTCTATTTTTTTTTTAAATTACAAGATTTTTTTTTAAAAAAATATCATTGCATTATTTACAATAACAAGTTCAAATATATTACTTGGGAAGATGATGGTTTTTCACCTAATCGATAACAATTACGTTTTTGGTATATCTCCAATAATATTTTTTGACATCATTGTTAAAATGCAATCTTAATCGTCATTGTTAATGGTTATGTGAAAAATGACCATCGTCATAAGTGATGTATTTGAATTTTTATTGTAAATGCTATGCTATTCTTTAAAAAAATTGTAATTTAATTTTTTTTTGAACTTTTGAATTTCCTATATTTTAAAATATTTATGAACTTTTATTTATTTTTCTGAGTTTTATTTTAATTTTATTTATTTTTTGAAATTTTAGATATTTTTATTTTTAATTTAATTTTATAAATCTTTATTTAATATTTTGAAAGTTTTTTTAAAAAATAATTCTGAATGTTTATTCCAATTTGTGATTTTTTTATTAAATTTCCTATTTTTATTTAATTTTCTGAAATTTAATTATTATTTTTGTTTATTTTGTTAATTAAATAATTAATTTTTGAAAAAAAATGAAACATCATTTTCTTACCCGTAGAACCGGTCAATTTTTCACTTTGGGAGTTTTTTATGATGCAAATTTCACTTTGAAAATTAAAAGTGTTAGTAAAAAAACTTCAAGGTTTAAAGTGTTAGAAAGTGACACTTTGAGGGTTTTTATGCGATTTTCCCCTTATAAATCTATTTAGATGTATTTGTGGGTCTAAAACCAAAAAAACTTGAATGCCACTAATGAACTTTTATCAATCCTTTGTGAAAGTAAAGACAGTTTTGGCAAAATTGCAATTTTTATTAAAGTATAATTTGGAAATGACATCTTTTAATAGTATTGATCCTTGAAACCAGTTTTATCATCTCTAATTTTATGAAACGACCTTATAGGATTAGTTAAAGATTTGAATATTAATCAATGTAAATTAAGTGCACAAAAAAATAAAGTAAATTACAGAAATAAATTATGCAAAATGAGAGCAAAACAAGTAAATTGCAATGACTCCTAGTGGAACAAACATGAGAATATGCTCCATATGATAAAAAACCAAAATATAGAATTTATGGCTGAAAACAAAGAAAAAAATAATATCTTTCATCAAGATATTAAAACGAAGGAGATATTTTTCTCAAAAACGGGATATTCTAAATGTCGACTAGACAACAAAGAAAAAAAGAACGTAAACACATGTCGGCTTTACAACAAAGAAAAAAAAAAGCACACAAAACATGTTTTATAAGAAAAATCAATCTGGTTAAAACTTAAGACAAAAATAATTAGTATATTGTTACCACATAAAACAAAGTTTTAAAGAGAAACAAATCGGCTGAGACCAAACAGTGATCCTACTCCTAATTTGAAATGTCCGTTGACAGTTGTTATATATAACAGAGGGCAATAAATTGGTCGTCTTCTCTCTTCCTCACAATTCTCACCTCTCCAAATACAAATACAAACCTCGTTGTGCTCAAAATCAAACAAGTCCACTGTAGAGAGCTAGATCTTCTACCTCTTTCTCCTTGAGCAAGCCTCACTCACGAATCTTGTGAACAAGCTGCCGCAGCAGCCATGGTGTTTGATTCCGAGAAGCAATCTATCGTTTCTCTTGGACAGGTTTTCTAGCTTCGTTTGATATTTTCTCTCTGCTTTTTCTCCGTTCACCAACAAAACTTACGAACTGTGTTTTGTTTGTGAAGAGGTTTAGAGAGTTGTAATGCAATATATAGGTTAGAGTTTTGAATCTTTCTTAGGTCATACCAAAAAAAACAATTTATTCTTAGGATTGGAATATGTGATTTCAAATTTGTAAGCATGAGATTAGACCTTAGCCTTCATGATTTTGAAAATGGATATTAAACAATCATATATCTGAAAAACTGGTGTTGTTGCTATGTAGTCTGGTGATTCATCTTCAGGTGGGATTAGCTCGGTCAAAGAACCTCTGATTAAGGAGAATCACCACCACAGCCCAGAAGACTACTCTGTTCTTGCAGCCATTCCCTCGTGAGTTCCTTTTTTTTCTGTCGTTTTCCTTTGTTAGGTGGTTTCATTAAACACCACACCAACTGTGTGGTCCAAGAAGGATTTGTGGTTTTGCTATTCACAGATTATTGCCAACGTTTCTTCTAAAAAAAGCAAGTGTTTGGTTTGCACATGAAAGCATTACTAAGAAGACATTTATTATTGCACAGGTTTCTCTTTCCAGCTCTTGGAGCTTTGCTTTTTGGTTACGAGATTGGTGCTACCTCCTGTGCTATCATATCTATTAAGGTAATGAATGCCTTAACTTCACACCTGTGTCTGCAGTGCCATTGTGTACCCTTGAATTTTTACTGGATATGTATTTCGTTTATATTGTCAGAGCCGTTCACAGTTCTGTTAATTACTCTTGTTTTTTTTTGCCTTCTTCCTGAACAGTCTCCTATTCTAAGTGGGGTCTCATGGTACAACTTGACCCCTGTGGATGTTGGTATCATTGTGAGTTTCGACCTTTCTTGGTTTCTTCCACATGTTTGGCTATTGCATTAAATTTTTGTTATTGCTTCCTCCCTATAAAAGCTGTGGTCTTTTAATACATTTGCTTCAATTTTTTTTTTGGTTGCAGACTAGTGGCTCACTGTACGGTGCCTTAATTGGATCCATTGTGGCATTTAGTGTTGCCGACACTATAGGTTTTGCTTTCTTTCGAATTAATTTATCTTGTTACGTCTCCATCTGAATGAAATTGAGTTGTTGAATTAATGTTTTCAAGGCAGAAGAAAGGAGCTGATCTTGGCTGCATTCTTTTATCTTGTTGGAGCCATTGTGACTTCAGTAGCACCTGTCTTCTCTGTCCTGATAATCGGACGCCTTATGTATGGCGTTGGGATTGGACTGGTAAGATATATCATGGACCATTTTAATGTTTGCCTGCTAAAACTTGTGTATGCACTGTGTCTAGACAGCATGAGATAGGATTCTTCCTATTCTTCTACCCTCTGATTCATTCTGTTTATAAACCTAGCTTACCGTTCAGATTAATATTGTAGACAATGCACGCGGCTCCAATGTACATTGCGGAGACATCACCAAGTCAGATACGTGGACGGATGATATCACTAAAGGAGTTCTCAACCGTCATTGGTATGGTTGTAAGTTCTCAAAGGCTCTACAGATATCAGAAATTTATTGATCGGTTTTGAAGTTACAGACTGTGACATATTGACACATGGAAATTTTTGAAGGGAGGTTATGGGATCGGTAGCCTCTGGGTTACTGTTATTTCTGGTTGGCGTTACATGTACGCAACGATCATCCCTGTGCCAGTTATTATGGGAATTGGAATGTGTTGGCTACCAGCATCCCCTAGGTGGCTTTTACTGCGCTCTCTTCAGGGAAAAGGGAACGTGGAGAATCTTCAACAGGGTGCGATTAGGTCTCTTCGCCGCCTTAGAGGGTCTGTTGTGGTTGATTCAGCTGTTGAACAGGTAGACGAGATCTTGGCTGAGCTTTCCTCTGTGGGTGAGGGTAAAGAAGCTACACTTGGTGAGATATTTCAAGGGAAGTGCTTGAAAGCTCTCACTATAGCTGGAGGTTTAGTCATGTTGCAACAGGTTGGTGCTGTCAATTCATCAAATTTCATTTGGAGAAAGAATGATAGCTAATATATATTTTTTTCAAATGGTTATAGATAACCGGGCAACCAAGTGTACTTTACTATGCACCATCAATACTACAGGTTATCTTTTCATCTCTAATAATATATTTTCTCTTTTCATTTCTAAGCAAGATAACTTATTTCTTTGTACCCTTAACATTACATGTTCCAGACTGCTGGTTTCTCTGCTGCAACTGATGCAACTCGGATCTCAATTCTACTCGGTGTATTGAAGGTATTCGTTTTCTTCCATCTATTTTTAGATATCTGATCCTGTTACCTATGAAGTATTTGAGGATTAGTAAGCTTAGTACAATCTCTGGTGCTAATGTTAGACGTTGTAAGTATATGAAATGCTTAGCACATTTTAAAACGGTCTTGTATGTTTATCATTTACTGTTTGCAGTTGGTTATGACTGGAGTTGCTGTTATAGTGATTGACAAAGTTGGAAGGAGGCCTTTACTTTTCGGTGGTGTTAGTGGCATGGTTTGTCCTCTGGCCTCTTCACTCCCTTCTCTTTCTTTTTGCCTTATCTATTACTTGAGACAGAACACATAATTGATTCAGAAACTTAACCTCTTGTGTGTTTTTAATTGTATAACAGGTGGTCTCATTGTTCCTCCTGGGGTCCTACTACATCTTTTACAACACTGTGCCAGCTGTTGCTGTAGTTGCATTGCTACTATATGTGGGCTGCTATCAGGTTAAACTTTTTCACAATTTTTTTCTGATCAAAGTTCAGTTTTGACAACTTTAAGCTGTTGATATTTATAATCTTCAACACTTTTTGATCTCAAAAGATTTGTTATCAATATTTGCACAGTTATCCTTTGGCCCGATTGGTTGGCTGATGATTTCAGAGATATTTCCCTTGAAATTAAGAGGTAGAGGAATCAGCATAGCAGTGCTTGTGAATTTCGGCACAAACGCGCTTGTGACATTCGCTTTCTCACCTTTAAAGGTAAAGACTCCAGAACCAAGAAACTCCTTCTCAATATATGTTCCTTCAATACATCGCAGATATTTAACTACAGTGATCAAAAAGATACATACAACTTGTTAGTTCCATGTCTTCTTCTGTTTAAGCTCACCTTGTAATGTTTTCTGCAGGAGCTGTTTGGAGCAGGAGTGTTGTTCTTTGGATTTGGAGTGATATGTGTAGTGTCTCTCTTCTTCATATACTTCATCGTGCCTGAGACAAAGGGTCTCACTCTTGAAGAAATTGAGGCCAAATGTCTCTAAAAAAGGTCTTCTCACCATAGCTCACTTTTCACTGATGATGCCTCATTTCTTGAGGCTCTGAATGCCAAACGCAGCAACCACAAGTTGGCGTAGCCATTTTTTACCGCGGAATTGGTGAGTGCAGCTTAGCGGCAAACGTTTGGTGCGTTGACAACTTTTTAAAATTTAAATATGTTCTTAATGTGTAATCTACAGTGCAAAAAGCCACCCATCTATTTTTGTTCTATTGCATTATTCTTTTGTGTATTTTTCTTGTGATTGTCCATGTAAAATATATCAATTTTCTTTAGTAAGATATGAGATATGAAATTAAATTAAACTAACTCTTAAATATTTCCTTGAGACATTGAGAACATTTGATAGAAAATCAAACAAAACTTGGTTATCAAAGAGAACCGGCTAAACCAAAACTTTCTCTCTTATGATATCTAACCAAGTTCACTGAAAGATTCTAGCAGGAGGAAGCAGCTCTACAATTACCAATTTAAAATAATTGTAAATGGGCCTTTCTAAATATATGGGCCATAATTTATAATTAAAGCCCAAGGCGTTGTTTTTGGTTCCCCTCTCTCTCTCTTTGCAAAGATACTTCATCTGATTTTTTTTTTTTTTTGTCTGGAGAGGAGCACAAAAATGGCGTCGAAGCTCGTGAAAGCCCTAATCCGATCGCAGATTGTTCCGTCTACGAGGAGGCACTTTAGTGCACCGGCTACCACTCAACTCGGCGTGCCAACAGACGATCTAGTCGGAAATCACACCGCCAAATGGATGCAGGTACTTATCTCTTTCTAATCCAAGACTTTAATATTCCTTATGATGTTTAGATCGTGATTTTTCTGGCATCATGTATGGTAGCCGAATCGTTTTTGATGAAAATTCTTCGCGGTTTTTGATTGGATTGTAGAAATCACAGGGTAGCTATCCGTTTATTTTCGTTAATCAGTTGCTTCAATAAAGATTGATTCATCAGAAATCATGGAGGCATGATGATATCTATTTGAATCTGCTTAGATTTTTATTATTTATTTGTTAATTTTTGAGGACATTTGGCTTATTTTTATGCATTTCTGGAGAAAATACATTACTGACCATTATCCAGTGTTAATAGAACAATCAATTAATTAACCAAAAGGGATGTGAGCATTATGAGAGTAGTATGAAGCAGATAAATCTTGTCACGTTTCTTTTATGGTGTACTATCGTTGATGGGCTTATTGTTGGGGCATCAGTTTATAATATGTATTTGCTATTGCGATCTGATTCTCCATCTCCCAACTCTAACAAGAGCAAAAGATATTTCAATGATTGCATGGCATATTACTTGTCAAATAGTTCAGTCATCCGAATCGTCAGCTTAATAGCCTATACTGCCTTGGAATTGGTTTCTTTACTGATTGTTTCTGTGAGGTTGAAAATTTTTACACATGTTAGTTTACAGTTTCGTATTGGTTCTTTCTGGTTTGCATACCACGATTTGTGTTTTTTTCTTTGTCATTTACCACTTCTTTGATAGTTTTGAATAGCGTAAGGAACTTAATATGTAACAGGATAGAAGCAAGAAGTCACCAATGGAGCTGATCAATGAGGTCCCACCTATCAAAGTTGATGGAAGGATTGCTGCTTGTGAAGGAGGTTTGTCCTCTCCTCTTCTCAATCAGTAACCTAAAGATATTTTGTATGGAGATTGATTTATAAATCGACTTTGATATAACATTGCAGACACCAATCCAGCACTAGGTCATCCAATTGAGTTCATTTGCCTCGACCTAGACGAGCCTGCTGTCTGCAAGTACTGCGGCCTTCGTTATGTTCAAGATCATCATCACTAAGGCAACATTCTGAAAGTCAAGAAACATCTCCAGTCTCTTCTTTTCTCCTTTTAAATTGCATTGTCAAGTTTGTATGAAGCTCCGACATCTTCAGATATCATATGTAATAAAGGATTCGATCAATGTTTATCTTCACTGTCTTTTTCATGTCACTGAGCCTTAATAGGCAATTGGGATTTGCTATATAAACAAGTGCCAAGTTTATTTCTTCTTGAAAAAAAAATGATATCAGTGTCGATATTTATTTGATACATAGCTTGAGATTTGGTAAAAGCAAATTACTTAAACCGTAACACAGAGTACAAAATCTCTCCTTGACCAAAAAGGGAGTAACAATAGGATTGGAATCTCTACCCAGACCTCCTTTAACAGCTTCAGAGATTTTGAGCCTCTAATTTTTGTTTTGCCTCTTTCCAAAAGCGTGAAGGTGAGAGAGCACTTGATTAGCTTAAACAAAAATCTCATTTGGAATCGGTTCCAGCCAATTTTCTTCTCTGCTGATGCTCAGCAACTTTGTAATCAACAACCTCTCTGAACAGCACAGAGTCCAACACACAGTCTTCACTTCCATAAACAGCTGCCTGAACACTCGCCATCAGCTTCGCAATCTCTCTACCCGAAAACCCTTCCGTTTTTGCAGCTGCTTCTTTTAAGAGCTCTTCGGTGACACCCTTTATCTCAATCTTCTGCTGCTCTTTCTTGAAGAGGCGGTCGAACAAACCTGGCTTTCTCGGACCAGCTTGAGCTATGTACTTTTCCAGATACAGGTTTAGAAGCTTGAACCGCTCTTCTTCTCCCGGTAATGGGAATTCGAGAACCTCGTCCACACGGTCAGCCACAGCTGAGTCTAGGTCACCAGGACGGTTCGTGGCAAGTGCTAAGACTATGTCTTTGGACTGATCACCCGTGCGGAAGAGAAGAGCATTCAGTGCACTTCTTTGTGCTTCACTCATGTATGTTTTGTTCCTCCTGTTATATTGTAATAACACACATCAAGACCTAAACAAAGTGTTGAAATGATCATCTGAGTAACAACACTTACTCGCACAAAAATGCATCGGCTTCATCAATGAAGAGCAATAAGCCTCTCTTAGACTTCTTTCCCCAATCAAACAGCTGGTGAATCTTTGTAACAGCCTGAGATCCAAGGGGAGCAACATCTCCGCCAGTCATCAGTGCATAATCCAAACCCTACACGAATTATAAACGTTTGAATAACAAAAAAATAGATGAAGTAACAAAACCAGAAAAATTCCATGAACAGATAACTAAGAGCTAAAGTTCAAATTTCATATGCAACCATCCTATATGCTAGACTCACATTTTTTATTAGATGTGTTATGTAACAATTTTTGAGTAACTTAAAACAGGTATAAATAGAATACATACAGATTTACGAGCCAGCTCTCTGGCGGCCATTGTTTTTCCTGTTCCTGGAGGACCATAGAAAAGCATATTCCGGAAAGGAGCTTGGTGCGATTTTGTGTTGGCGGTGGCATTAGCTAGGTGTTCAATCCTCTTTTGCAGGGAAGGATGCAAGATAACATCACCAAAGCCTTTTCCATTATTGGTAGCTGAGCCCTTCCCACGCAATGTAGACATTACACGAGAAACCGAACCAGACCAAGGGTACTTGCCCCTTGAAGATTCTCGGATCAAGGATGGTTGTCCTAATATTCTGTCCACATAGCTCCAGATAACCTTAGCTCCTTCTCTGCAACAAGCAGTCGGCTAAAGATCAAATTTTCAATATTGCAGAACTACTAACTGACATTACAAAATATATAGTATTTACCTCGTTGTGTAGATTCCAGCTGCAAGAGCGGTTGCACCCCCAACAGCAACAATCAGTTTATTTTGATCCGTTAGAATTGCACGCAACCCATCTAGGAAGAAAAGAGTGAAGTGTTAAAACACCTGTTCAAACAATTAGAACTTCCACATGCTAATGAATGTAAAGATTATCTATTTCAACCACTACTTCATGTCTACTATTGCATCAAGGTCTACTAACTCTTGTCTAGACTCTAGACAACAGAGACATCATGTGTGTAATTAAATATCACACCTCCAATATGGTCGAATGTAGTGTTAATGGCAGCAACCCATTTCTCCCTTTCTGCATTTGCACGATCGACAAGCATTCTCCTGTTTACATCTTCAGCGAGCCTTGCTTCATGTGCTCTTCCTTCAGCTTCTGCTATAGCTTTGACCTTGATTGTCTCACGTTCGATCTCAGCCTTCTCCCTCTCGGTTTGTCGTCTCTGCGCCTGGATCTGTTCCTCGGTAGCTCGTCGAGCTTGTTCCTGCCTGATTGCGGAATCTTCTTGCATTTTCACAAGTTCTTGGTTTCTTGTTCGATGATACTCATTCTCAGCCTGTATACACAACAAAAATTGTCAGACCGAAGAAAATAACTCGAAATGTTGTAAAGGTGTGATTAAAATAACATGCCTGCATTCTCTTTCTTGCCAATTCGTCTTCATAACGAGCCATCTGCGATTTGGTCTGCGCATGGTGCTGAGAAAGTTTTTTCTGTTCATCATATATCACCTTTTGTCTCTCCTGTAAAATTGGAAAATGTCAAACACACAACTCTGCTACTCAGAAGCATCTAATCCGAACAATGAAATGATGTAGACAAATTGATCAGTAAGGGCTGCAATATTGAAAGCAGGGGTTTTCAACTTCACTAAGATAAAAAAATAGCAAAGTCTTTACGCTGCATTGCTAGCTAGGTGGCCATAGTTGTAACACCACAACCTCATATAATGAGCAAAACCAATTTATTAAAAATATGGGATAATGAAGAAGTACGAAGTTAGAAGAGATCTCACAGTTTCAGCTTGGGCTTGCATAGCCTTATACTCTTGCACCTTGGCTGCAAACTTAGTTTGCTTTGTCTCTTCTTGCTGCTTTATACTCTCAAAAACCTAAAAGATTAAAAGACACAAAAAGAGACCAATTCTGAGATCAGACAGATACATTAAGCTCAAAAACCAAACTCTATCAGCAAAAAAAAAGATACATTTTTGGCGTAAGAGGAATTGTTGATCTCCTTCAAGGCCTTAGCTCCACGCTCCAGAGCCTCCGGATCGAAACCACCGGAACTCGTCCTCGGATTATCATTCCGAGCTGAAGATTCTTTACCATCCGTCGACGGAGGTTGCAGCGAAGCAGGCTGCTGCTGAGGAATCGCAGAAGGAGGAGGAGAGTTAGATAATCCAGGGAAGGTGAAAGGACCATCTGCAGCAGCGACTTTGGATTGCGATAGAGAAACGGAAGCTGCCACCGCTGAAATCAAACCAATCGCACATTTCTGAGCCATGAATTAAAATGACTCTTTCCGGATTTGAGAATGCTAGAAACTGAGTTATGTTAGAAGAGAGAGAGATTGGCTTGGAGAAGAGAATACGATCGTGGACTGGAGAAGGTTCTCAAGGTTTTTGGTAGGGTTTCGGCGGTTACCCGACTACCCGATCCGTTTAGGTTAGTTAGCAAAGGCTCGATTTCTTGACACTTGACCCGATTACCCGACCCTTTTAAATGTACTGGGCTATTTCGGCTTCTTGAATTTGTACCATTTGTCTTGACAGTTGCCTTTGGGGTTTTATAAAAAGACCACTATCATGATAGATATTTTACAAAATTATATTTTCCAAAAACATCTTGTTTTAGAACAAAAAATTGTTTTAAAAATATACATTTTTATTTTTAATATTATTTTATGATATATTTTATTTCCTAAATAACTGTGTTTATTAAATTACATTTGGTCAAAATATACAATAGATTACAAAAATAGTAAATTGACAATCAAAATTTAACATGTGTGTAAAATTTTAAAACGTATATCTTTTCATAATAGAAAACAGTAATAAATATCAATATAATGCGAAAAATAAATAATAACAATATAATATAAATTTAGTTTCAAATTTGGGAAGCATAACCTAAAATTGTTTAAAATGATTGACTACATTTTTCAGACTTGAAATGCATAATCCATTTTAATTATCAGCTCTATTATATTACTGTTTAAAAATTAAGAAAAAGTCATATATTCATACAAAATAACAGTAGCAACATAAATGATTCCACCACCACATCAAAGATTACAAAATTTGAAAAGACAAACAAAAAATGTCCTTTTCAGCAAATAAAAAAGACAATGAGACAAGTTCTTTAGTTATTAACTTGCTCTACGTGCAACTATACTTTGTGTTCTCCGTGTCCCATCTCTTCTTGTAAGACTCTGCATCATTTGGACAGAAGAAAGACTTACAAAGATATTTCAACAAATACATATTTCAAAGAACAGAGAGTTTGAGAAACAAAACCTATTTATTCATCACGGAAAAGTAAAAGATCCTCCAATCTGAGTAGAACCAGCAGGTGGATTGATAGCAACCCAAAGCAACGAAATAGTGATGGCAACAAGTCCCGACCAAACATAAACAATGGTCGGAGTCTTCCCTCTTCTTCCCATAAGCCCTTTAGCAAAAGGATAAAGATGAGCCAGCACCCAAAAACTGAAGAACACTCCTCCTATCAACTTACTCCACTGCGGAATCACACTGTATATCGTCCTGCTAAAACCCACAGCGATAGCTATCAGATTCACCATCATGATAGTGATCGGCGGGATCATCAGAGACGTCCATTTCACTACGTAGAGATCCGCAAACTCGTCGTCCACGTCATCTCCTCCCGATTTAGACGTCAACGTGAAAGAGATCTCGATTCCAGCCACCACTTTAAGCAGTCCTTGGATAACCGCAGCTAGATGGGCGCTTGTCCCTCCAATGAGCCAGAACTGCTCGTTTCTCCACCATTCTTCCAACGAGATTCCTGACCATTTGATCTCGAGGAGAGCTAGCAAGCAGAGTGTAATTGATATAATCAAAAGGTAGATAAGGAACGTGACATTTAGTGTTTGGACGATGAACTGCCCTGAGAAGAGTGAGAGCGCAGGGAGGAAGCAGTAGACGATGAGGAAGATTGAAGTAAAAGGATAGATTCCGACGTTAAGGTAAGCGATTCTTTGAAGAATCTTCATCTTCGGGCTAGCCAAAAAGGCGTTGTTTCTCGAGAAGAAGATCTCCACCGAGCCAGTAGCCCAACGTAGAACCTGGTGAAGCCTATCCGTCAAGTTGATAGGAGCCGTGCCACGGAAGGCATCACGTTTCGTCACGCAGTAAACCGACTTCCATCCACGGTTATGCATCCTATAACCGGTCACAACGTCTTCGGTCACAGACCCGTAGATCCAACCGATCCTAGACCCCCACTCGGTTTTATCCTCGTACCAACACGAGATAACTGCAATAGCTTCTGCAACCGTCGACGCATCGAGAAGCTCGCGAGGGATGGTGAGAGCTCCTGGAGGCCGTCCGTTCTGCACGGCCGGGTGGTCTGCGAGCGGACGGCCTTGGAACTCAGCGACAGGGATCGAATCTATAAGGAACGTTGAGTTTCCGAACTTTTTAGGAACTAGAGAAAGACTCATCTCTTCATCATCATCAGAGTCATCACCACCACCACTCATTCTCAAAGATTTGTTTTCTTCAGAGACACGGCTCTTCTTTTTCTTGCGACCGAAGCAACAGCTGCAGAATCCAGGACTGTGTTCTTTGGACCGCGGCGGGTCGAATCCGTACAAGGCGATTCTTCTGAAGAGACAACCCGTTCCCACGTAAACCGGACCCATCAAACCGTCGAGAGCTCTCATGTTGACATCGAAGAAGACTGTGTTGTGGTTAGCGTACCGATCCGATGGGTCAATGCCTTCGAACCGTTGTGGGAACTGAACGTAGCAGAGCCTGTCGCCGCCACGGTCCATCATGAAGCACATTCCTTCTCTTAAAGCCTGTGAGTTGTATATGTAGTGATCACAGTCGAGATTCAATATGAATGGACCGTTTGACATGATCGCAGAAGCTCGGACAAGCGCATTCATGGCTCCTGCTTTCTTGTTGTGGTCATAACCTGGTCGTTTCTCACGTGACACGTAGACAAGAAGAGGAAGACGAATGTCTACATCTGTAAGATCTAAGAACCCTTCTGATACTCCATGTAATGGCTCATCACTAGGAGGCTTCAACATCACCTGCATTTTTTACAAATTTGAAAAAAAATCATTGATCTTAGAGATGAGATGAACATAGAAACTGAAAAGAAAAAAAAAAGAACATAGAAACTGTACTGAATCAAACCGAAATTATTGTTCAATGGAACTAAACTCTGATTCCAATTCAGTTTGGAGTGAACTGAATGTTCTAAACCAAACCTGAACCAAATAGTTAATTATTTAATTCATGATTCAATATGTTTCCAGGTAAAATCTAACTCCTGATTTAATATATTTTTAATAAATAAATTTAAAAGAAATATTAGTAAATAAAACTTTATAAATATAAACTAGTTTTCTATATATGGTTGGTTTGGTTTATGAATTTTTGATAATTTAATGGTTATTTCCGGTTCATTTTGAGATCCAGTATGTGACCGGTTCACAGTCAGCAGACTTTAATTAGGCTATGTGACCGGTTCATAGTTGAATCTGGACCAGATTATCTGGTCACCGTTGGGTAGGTTCGGTTTCAAAAACAGTGTTCCAAACCAAAGAAACATCAAATAACTGAACTGAGACGAAATGTTGTACCTGAATGATACCAGCATGGTCACTACGAGAATGATCAGGAGCAGAGTTAATCCAAGTACCAGGCCAATGAGTACCATCAGCCATCCACGTAGCTTTAGGAATCTTAACCGGCTCCACAATCTCATCCTCTCTGTTCTGTCTCTGCTCCTTCATAGCCTTAATCTCTTCCCTCGCGTGATAAGCATCAGAACGTCGCCTGATAGAGTCAGGCAAGCCGTTGATCCTAACCTTAAACTCATCATACTCACGCTTCACCCTCCTCCTATCCTTCACAAAATCAGCCTTCACCTTGTTCTTGTAAGGATCTCTCTTCAAACTAAAATACGAATCCGGATTCCTCGGCTCGATGTTGTGCTTACGACAGAAAGGCACCCATATGTTTGCGAAACTAGCTGCTTCAGCCATGGCTTCGAACGTCAGAAGCGCTCCTCCATCGTCTGAAACGTAGCAAGCAAGCTTTTCAACAGGGTAGTCAGCAGCTAGGATGGACAAAATGGTGTTGGAAGTGACGAGAGGAGGTTCTTTCTCCGGATCTGCTGTTGATACAAACATGTCGAGTCCAGGGAGATCAGACTTCCCCGTCGGGTTACTCGGTGAAGGAGTTTCAAATTTCTCTTTAAGAACATTGAGATCAGTAGCTCGGTTGATAGGACAGAGCTTCGGAAGCTGATCAAGAAGCCAAGAGAAGGCGAACCAAAGCTCGCAAACCACAGACATCCCCCATAACCATATTGCGTCTTGGTTTTGATGCTTAATCCTCCACATCAAGAACAGTGCAAGAACAACAATCCGAATAAATATCAAAAGCCTACACAAGAGAAAAATCAAACGTGTTAGTGAAAGTTTGAAATTTTCAAGAAATAACTAAACGGTAGTTAGAGCCTTTTATGGAATTATTGATTAGGCGGAGGCTTTAACCATTTTTTGAACACCTTAACCGACTTTTTTTAAAAATCTTTCTATAAAAATTGCTCTGATTTACCGACTAAATAAATTTTTTAGAACATTTTGAACTAAATAATGATATATTGGATTCATAATAACAAACATTTGTCACCTGTAAGGACTAATAACAGCTGCAGGAATCTGGAGCTTCCGAGTAAGTGGTCTCCACGGTCTGCTCATCAGATCCTGCGGCCCCATACCGTGACCTCCGCCATTCCCGTCCTTGTCACTACCAAAGTCCCCATCCTTTGTCCAAAAAGCATTACCGTAACCATAAGTCCCACTCGTCTCAAACAACCACCGGTTATGATCAAAATCCCCGGTTTGACTCCTCATCAAACCGGACTTAGTTGACTTCATCAACGACAATCTCCTCTCCATCTTGGACCCACCACCACCACCAGAAGGTGGAGGAAGCATAGGCCTTTGCTGCTGCTGAGTCCCCTTGCTATTCTCCGCCAAATCCGTCAGATCCGTGTTCCTGTAAGGCTCCTTACACCCGGGACATATCCCACCTCCTGTCTTCACAGCGTCAACGAAACAGTCCCTACAGATTTTGAAATCACACTCGCAGGGCAAAAGATCTTGACCCCTCTCGTCACTCATCACCTTCACATCGCAACCAGGAATCGCACAAGAAGACCCTTTCGCACCCGCCATCTGCGGATGGCTGGTCTCCGAGTCGATCACTTTGTCCATGAGATGAGCGCGCGTCACGCTGTTGAAACCTCCCGTGAACAGGGAGCTCGACACGTACTGCTCCTCCACCTTCTGGGAGATGGAAGGGTCCATTGGCTGGTTGTCTGGAGTTGGTGGGATGTGGACGGTGTAGTTAGTGAAATCGACGCTTCCGAGCTCGCTGTCGAGATCATCTCTCGAGTAGTTGACGTAGCGTCCGGAGGAAGTTCTTCGAGCGAATGTCACGCCAGGTGGCTGCTGCTGCTGGTTCCTTACGGAATCAGCAGCATCGGAGTTTGTTGATAGATTGGATCTACTGTTTGTGAAATGGTTATTAGACGCCATGATCGTGTCTAGTGATTATTAAATATCCACCGGACTTTTGTAGCCGGCAGATCCCTGAGAGATAGATAAAGGTCATTATCAAAGATTATCATCAATAGATCTAGGCTTGGACAATGAACAATATCTTAATCATAAATTATACAATAAAGACATAGAAAAAGACAATGATCATTGTGTTATTACCCCCCACCAAAAAAATAAAGAAGCAGGGTAAAACTCTAACATCACTAAGATCAAACATTGAGATATTCAGATTGTAAAGACAAGTGTTACCTGAGAGACCGTAGCAGAGGAAGGTCGAGCTTCAGATCTTCCGCAGATGTTTGTAAGAAGAATAAAAACGCTTTTTTTTCTTAATTTAACAGATGTTTTGTGACGACGAAGCCACAAGTGGTCGTGTTGCCCAAATTGAATTACGGAAGGAGGAGGAGAAGAAAAAGAGAGGAGGAAGGGGACTTAGTCGTGAGACCAAATACAACAGCACTACTACTGATACACGTTATGATGGCAACCATTGCCTCATTTTTTTAATTTATTCAGGGAGATCTTACAGAAATTTAAATATTATTTCTATAAAATAATTGGGGGAGGAAGAAGAAGAAGAGATGAGCATGAAAGAAGATACAAAGATCCTTCTGAGTCTTTGATTAATTTTTTTTAAACTGAAGTAATATGGTTTCGAGACGGTAACAGTAAAGTCGATTGTCAAAACGCCGGCGAGGGAAAAAGACGTTTTTTATAAACTTTTGGTATTCTTTTTGGTGTTTCCGAAAAAAAAAAATCAGGTGTTCTTTTTGAGTTAAGGTTTTCGGACAAGGTGGAGAGATTTAAGAGAGTCCATTATTTTATTTCACTTTATTTATATAAGTAACGCGTTCAACGGAATTATTAATAAGACGAAAAAGTGAAAAAGTGAAAAAGGGAAAAGATGAGGGTATTTTGGGGAGTTTCGATAAAGTAACGCGGAAGTGGAGGATGTTTTGGGTATTTGAGCAGTGAAATAATGTTCTCAAAGAAAATGTTGGGGTTGGTTTAACGTGTGTGCTTTTGTATAACACCGTCCATCAAAAAACGTCAATCACGCATGTTGTAACGGGGAGCAAGTAAACACCATTTAATTATTTGTTTATAAGCTTAATTAAAAAAATAACGAAATTCAGCTAATGGCACGCGTACACACGTATATTACGATCACAGAATGTCTTTTTCATTTTATAATCCGATAATGAAAACTTGAACCGAGCAAATCAACCCACTAAACGTCTTGGTCGAACCAAAATGCAGACAAAACAGAGTTTTAAAACATCATCACTCAGTTTCTGTCAACATCAAACTAAACGAGAATAAGGAGAAAACTAAACAAACGTCCTTGGATACTAGATAGTGTGCTGCAAACAAGATCCATCCACTCTGCAGAAAACAAAAAGTATATATTAACTACAAAAACCTCAAAGCTATTTACAAAACAGTTTCCACTCTGCATGTGGATGCTTGGTACTACAGGAAGAAATAATCGACTAAACCGAGAAGCTAAACCGGTAAAACACAATTGAGTAAACTTTGTTAGGCATCTTACCTTGGTGATTATCTCAGAGTCTTCCTTGTGCAGCCCCACTTCACTCATGAAGGAGCTGGACATTGCATTTGTATGAGTAGTCGAACTCTTCAATCATCTCCAAGACACGTAACGCAAACTGACGGTCGTACTTAAGCGGTGTAGGAATATCTTCTTCGATATAGATATTCATCTCCTCCAAACAAGGAAAATAGTCCAAGAAATGCTCTATCAAGTTCATCTCTTTCACCGTTCCCGTAAACCCTCTGATCACAAACATTTTCACCGGACATGATTTAAGCGAACGTCCTTTGTGCTTCTTGTGAATGCAGTCACAAGCGTCCCCGCATTGTTTTGTCACATGGTGCACCAGACCCTACGAAAACAAAGGTTTATACTGTAAGTAATAATTCAACACATGTTTCACGTTTTTTCTTTTATATAACTCCCACCTTAATGAGTAGAAACTCTAGCTGTGGACAGTTCCTTAGGAGAGCTGGCATAGCTTGCCATCCTCTATCCTCGTCACTCGTAATGATTAACATCTTGAGGTTTTTGAACACAGGCATTGATTCACAGCATAGAGAAAGCACCTGAAAACATGAAAGAAAAAAAACATAACTAGACATTTTGCAACTAGACCATTAGAGAATAATATAAAACTAACCTCAAGAGTATCAGGATGCAAGTGAAGCTCCCTAACATTCCGTATCCCATTCATGAGCTTAACCACATTCCCAAACTGCCTCACAACATCACCTTCTGACAAATACTTACGCGGACCTCTAATCTTCCTGGTCTGATCCTCACTCACCGAAAGCGCGATCCGAGCCGCATCTAACTTGCTCATGTTAACAACCGGATAGTCCTCAGCAACCCAATCAGAGTAGGCCAAGAAACGCAGGTTCGGAGTATCGAAAGAGATGCTCTTCGGGTTCCGAATGCTCTTCATCCCGGTCGCGTGGAAACTCAGCCTCTTGAGAGTTGAACTACACACTGTATCAACAGGATCCACCCAGTCCATGCACATCAGCTCCGCTTCCTCGAGGACGGGGAAGCAAGCGAGAAACTTCTCCATCTTGGCATCGCATTCCAAGCTCATCACCTCAGAGGCGATGTGAAGAGTCTTGAGCATCGGTAAGTGAGTCCCATCAGCTCCAACCCACCAGTGAAGACCATAGTCGCTCGTCAGCTTCAGCTTCACAAGCGTCTTACTCACAAACATCTCTCGAGGGAGATGATAATACTCTTCGTCCTCCTCAAAGTTAATGGACAGATCAAGCTCGGAGACACCGCGGCGCAGAGCATCGGATATCCAACCGTTGACACGGTCCGGATCAACACCGTCTTCGCACTTGAGAGAGAATCTCTTGATGGGAGAGTCGCCCTGGAGAGACAGCACACGGTCCACGAAATCCATGAAGCATGAAGGATGAGGAAAGTCAGAGTCGTCAACGTCGAGGACGGGGACACGTGTAAACATGTGACGCCATTTCTTGGAGAGAACAGAGGTCATAGCGGCTTCCTTTGTGGTGAGGAAGGATAGTATGTGAGAACGGACGTCGTCTGGTAGAGCGCTCAAGAAATCCATTTTTTCACTGTAGTAACACACGAAAGGTAAAGTAACTCTCTAAGCAAAATCAATTTTACCCAAACAGTTGAAAGACAAGTAGACAACCAATGTTAACAAAACACTAAAAAGTAAGAAACCACACAGAGAAAGTTTGATTCTGACGACGCTTACCTTGGTAACAGAGAGACTAAAGAGGAAGACAGACACTGAAAATGCAAATACCTTTGCAGCACTGTTATTGACACTTTGAATTAGGGCAACTTTTCATCCCTTTTGAAAATGGAGACAATGAGGGTAGTTTCGGATGTTCTTTCGGTAAAAAAGTTAATTTCTTTTCTTTTCTCTCAATCGAACCGGATAATATATAAGGAAGGACAGAGATACTCCCTTTCCCAAACAGAAGACTATCTTCGCCTTCAATTGTTAAAAAACAGTTCAGAGAAAAAAAAAGAAGACTGTTTAACCGTTGCTCAGCCGCCGGGAAGATTAAGGTAATCTATAAAAAAAAATCTGTAATAACTACGGATTCTTTCGATTTAAAGTTGGTGGTATCCTAGTATCGAACTTGAGCAATCCAAGTAGCTTTATCGATTAATTTTTTTGTTCACTTTGTATTAATTGAGTATACTATACTACTATAAATTCCAGAGTTTTGGTAAGTGTTCTTCTTTAGTAATCACCTAGTGTATAGTTTTTTTTTTGTTGCTCGATACACTGATTCAACTTTTTTTTAGTTAACTCAAGTCTTGTTTGTTCTTTTTTTCATTGAAGGACGATGGATTTGATGTGGTGGTTATTTGCATTACTTCTTGGAGCTGCACTTGGATATTACATCAGCACTGTACGTCGCCGTATCTTTGTCCCCTCCTCCAAATCTGTGGCTGAGTCTAGTGGAAATAAGAAGATTAAGTCCAAGGAACCCCTAGAGATTGAGAAACTCACTGATTCTCGCAAAAGATTCAAAATGGTTTGTAGCCTCACTATTAACTATTTCTTTATGTATTTGATAGTATGCTGATAGCTTTGGCTTTGTATGTGTAGGTTTTGGTAGCGAGGAATGATCTTAAAATGGGTAAAGGGAAGATTGCAGCTCAATGCAGGTGATTTCTTATCTTAGCGAAGCCTTTCTGAAACTATGTTACTAATTCTTTTTTGTCTGGTCTGCATTGTGTGTAGTCATGCAACTTTGGGTTTATACAAGAAACTCCTTCGACGAGCGCCAAAAGCCTTGAACAGGTAAAACTAGATGCCATGTCATCATTGTCTACCTCTGATTCTTTGTTAAAGGTTTTCTCTTCCTACCAAAAAAAATTGACTTGCTATTATTGCAGATGGGAGAATTCTGCACAGGCAAAAGTTGTTGTCAAAATCGAGAGTGAGGAAGAGATGTTAACTTTGAGAGTAAGTTTACTTAAACATGTGCATTTATTGGTGAAGAACTCTTCTTGCCTCTTTTGCAAGATTGCTGATTGTTTACAAATTTGCTGACTGTTATGATTTCAACTTCAGAGTCTTAACAATGTTTTCGATGTTGACAGGAGAGAGCAAAGTCTCTTAAACTGCCAACCCATATCACCATTGACGCAGGAAAAACACAGATCGCTCCAGGTGAGTTTCCATAGTTTTTGTCATTTGAATCCTACTTAATTGTAGCCAGAATGAAAACAAGAAGCCTAATGTGTGCATACTTGTATTGTTCTCTCTTTTTTTCCAGATTCAAGGACTGTAATGGCTATTCTTGGTAAGTTATCTATGATCTGTCAATGTGTTTAAAAGTTTTTCAATAAAAGCAGAAGAGTTATATAGTAGTTAGTACAATTGTACAAATGCACTAGTTTAATAGTAGCAGCCTCTTTTAACCACTCTTGTGTTTGAACTTGAATTGGATGGGAATCTAAATTCAGTTTACTCTCTAGTCTCTAGTCATGAATTATTCACCATAAGTTGTTTACTTGTGCAGGACCGGTGGACGTTGTTGATGATGTAACAGGTGGACTAAAGCTTATGTAACAACAGTTTCCAAATTTTCCTTCTCACTTGATTTTATATGAATTTGTAAAATCACCTTACTAGAAAGATAGATGATCACATATGATGATAATTTTTGTTTTTATCCCACCAAACATTAGAAGGTAAAAGACAGTTATTTTGTTTTATCTTATATAAGACCTTTGTCGGTTATAGGTTTCAGCGTATGTTGGTTAAAGCGATTGGTTGATTCAGACTCGCACAAAAAAGCTAGTAGTAGTATTTTTGCCCTAACAATGATGTAGCTTTCTCTTCAAGCTACCGAATTTTCATCAAATAACATATGAAACAGTATATATCTCACAACAACTACACAAACACTCTGAAATCAGAATATGCAAGAAGAAGAAAATCAAACAAATCTTCTGAAATCAGAATATGCAAGAAGAAGATAATCAAACAAATCTTCTAGAAACCAAAAGAAAAAAAAATCCAAATTATTAAAGCTTTCTTCATCCCCAAGCATTATCAAACGCCGCAGAAGTAATCGCCTGAACGAACTCTTGGAAATCGATACAACCGTCACCGTCTCGATCCGCTTCCCTGATCATCCCCGTCAACTCCTCCGCCGTCAACGCGTGGCCCAGCTTCGCCATCGAGTGCGCCAGCTCCGCCGCAGTTATGTACCCGTTCCCGTCGCGGTCGAACATCTTGAAGATGGCTTTGAGCTGGTCCTCCGTGTAGGGACACTTGACGAGATCCGGCTCGACGAGGGCGACGAACTCGGAGAACTCTATGATTCCGTTGTTGTTCCGATCCGCTTTGTGGATGAGAGTGTCGAGCTGGTCTTGGCTCGGTTTCAGACCGAGGGATCTGAGGAGCGCGGCTAGCTCCAGCTCCGTCAAGCTTCCGTCGTTGTTCTGGTCATATGATCGGAATATCTCTCGGAGCTCTGCTAACTGCTCGTCGCCTAGCTTCGTCCCTGGTGCCGGAGAAGGCTTGTCTCCGTCGTTACGGCTCATTTTTTGAACTCGGTCAAGCTTTGGTTTCGATGAACAGCATTGTTTTTCTTCTATCGGGGACTTTAGATTGATATGTGTCTCTTTTTGGACGAGTCAACGACAGGGCAGGTATGTGATGAATTAGATTGGTTTGTAATTATGAGCAAAGGGAATACATTTAAATTTTTTTATTACAAAATCAAATAATAAATGATTTTAGGTGTAATAAGAAACAGAACCAGTCAACGCGTGTTCGGTGGAGAGAAAACGGTCGTGTTGTCGTGCTAAGCTGTATTTATCCGGAGAAGGCAATTTTCGTCGACAAGCCCGCCACGTAAAGCTTAGCAGGCGATGTAGAGGATACAGGACGGCGGTTAAGTGCGCGTTACGGCAGCGACGGATCTCAGATTATGCATGATCGTTAATCTTGTTCGTCTTTGATTTTATGGAGGGAAACATATATGGTGGATATGGGCTTTCTGAGTTGCAGTCAAATAGGCCTGCATTAAACTAATGGCAGATGATGCACATTTGATCTTAGCANTTATGGAGGGAAACATATATGGTGGATATGGGCTTTCTGAGTTGCAGTCAAATAGGCCTGCATTAAACTAATGGCAGAAGATCAAAAATAATTAATACCTTGGTTGTAATGTATTTCATATGGCTGATGATACACATTTGATCTTAGCCAAAAAGATAAGAAAGAGTATCTTTCTCAAGAAATTAATCTAAAATCATATATTTTATAGCATAATATATATGAATTTAAGAAATTCTATTAAAATCATCTAACAAAATCAAATATATATACATATATATACAAACATTTATTATATATTTTAAAAATGGAACAAACTATATTATAAGTACTTGCAATAATACATATCTATCACCAATCTCACACATTAATGATCTATTGATTTGAAATGGCTATAATTCAAATATATATCAACACATCTATTATATCTTTTAAAATAGAACAAAATGTATTATAAGTACTTCTAACAATACATAATCTGAGCATATTTACTATCACTAATCTCATACATTAATGATATATTGATTTGAAATGGCTATAATTCAAACATCTATTCTATCTTTTAAAAATGGAACCAAATATATCACAACTACTTGCAACAATACATAATGTGAGCATATCTACTATCACCAATCTCATGCATTAATGATTTATTGCTTTGAAATGGCTATAATCTGAGCAATCTACTTCACACCCTATAAATATCCTAAACATTTTTTTTGACAAAACTAAATATCCTAAACATAAAGAGTAGTACTTAGAATTATCTTCCATTGAAGTATTAATGGAGCGTCAAGAGAGGCCTGAAAATATACCAAAATGGGAAAATATGGATAGAAACATGCTTGTCAACATTTTCAAGAAGCTGGACGTAGTGGATGTTATCATGGGAGCATCACGAGTGTGCATCACTTGGTTCCTTGCCTCTCACAACAAAACTATATGGAACAGCATCAAACTCAACGATCTTGATTCGATTGTTTTAGATAATCCCTCTAAGCCACATCTGCAGGATCATAACAATGGAGAAAAACATCGATACCACCTAAGGGAGATCTTGATTGAAATCAACAAATTCAGCCGTGCAGCCCCGGTTGAATTTTTCTTCAATGTAAATAGCAATGTACAAGAAGAGGATCTAGCTTTCATTTCCAACGGGTAAAACTATATATGTCCATTAATTATTCATTTTAATTAATTAGTGGTAATGTAGTAGTACGGGTTGATTTGAGATAATTAGTAACCACGTCTGGTTTAAAACTGCATTCCTGTTAGAAGTAAAAAAGTTGCACATAAATTATGTTTCAGATATCTCATTTGAAAATTCGGAGCCAGACAATTCGTTAATATTGTTTTATTGGGAAAATTGATTAAATTTCGAGTAAGATACATCGGTCAATTAACTGATTTTGTTTTTATCATTTTGATATCGTTTTTGAATTCACACGGAGTAAGAAAATTAATAATTTTGTTTTTATTTTAAAGGTTGCCAAATATCAGAAAACTTGCTTTACCGATACAGAAGACTCAAAATCTGAATTCATTTGCATCATCTTTTAGTAAATGGAAGAATCTCCAAACTTTGATCATTGCCAAATTTACAGAAGATGACGACCTGAGCAATGAGTTTAAAGCCATTGCAGAAAACTGTAGGAATCTTACCACCATAAAATTCACTTGTACATTGGACCAAAAATTAGCCAATATTATTGTTAGGAAGCTTCCAAACCTAGAGAGACTGAGCTTCCGTTGCACTTCAGTCTTTAGAAGAGCAGTTATGTCTCTCATGATCGGCCTTCAGAACCTCAAGAGTCTTAACCTCTCACATTGCATATTCAGAAAACGATATAATATGATGTCAGGAACATTAGGACTGTTACCGGAGGATAAATCCTTAATACAGAGAATACTTAACGTTAAAGAGCTTGAAACTTTTAAGTTGTGTTGTTCGGACTGCACAACTTGTGTGGATGTGTGGAATCATACGGGACTTCCTCACTATGGTACATCTGAAGCTGAGTTTAGCAACTTCTGGGATAAGCAGTGGAAAACTGATGAGTTTAAAGAGTTTGAGTTTTAGACCTATTTTTTTTATCTAAAAATGTTTTGAGAAAAAACTTTGATTTATTATCTATTATTGCAAAATTCCAGTTCTGTTGGGTATTCCTAATACCTCACAAGTTCTTATAGATGTTTAATTTTTGTATATCGCCAAT
>OVBX01000026.1:0-87409 GCA_900406325.1 Erucastrum elatum | reverse complement strand
ATTATTAAATAGATAATATTTCTTTTCTACACGTGGGTTTATAAAAGACAAAACATTATTTAAAGACTAATTTCCTTGCAAATTAAATACTTATAAATATTTATAAAAAAACATTTGATAGTATTTCTATGTTTAGCTAATGCTAAACCAAAGAGAATTGTAAAAAACAATTGCACGGTTAAATAATAATATTGGTTTACAAAAAAATATTAATCTATACTTTTATTTTAATTTTAGTATTCTATTTTTAAGGAATCTTCTTTTCAAGGTGAAATAAAAATATGGGTTGAAGATAATTACAAAATTAGTAGACATTGGTTTAATATAAATAATTTCCATATAAAATAAAATAGTTAGAAGATTATATTTTTATTATAAATATTTAATAATGATTATCCTTATGAATTTGTTTTTCTTTTAACAAAATCATAAATTATAAGCTTTATGAGTTTTTTCTTAATATATAAACCTTTGTTTTTAAAGTTTCTAATTAATATAATCATGAGTTCATGAGACATAGCAATAAATATTAAAAATAAAATAATAGATAACAATTCGATAAAAAAAATTGATAGTTGTTTTCCCTTTTAAATCCTATAAAAAATGTTAAACATATATGACAGTAGTTTTCCTTTTTTTAAAAGAAATTCTAATTTTCCTTCTTAATGTCCTGAAAACATAAATATAAAAGAAAAATAGTAGTTTAAAAATTCTTTTGAAAATTTATATAAACCTAAAGTACAAGAAATTATTAAAAAAAACTTTACAGAAATCGAATTGTAAAGCATTTAGTTTTCCTTTTCAAAAATTCTAAACAAAACAGAATTGTGAAAATAATCTTCCTATAAATAACTTTTCTGGGTAAATCCTTTAATAATTTTATTTATTTTCAGAGTTACTAATTAACACGATCACGACACATGACAATTTATTTAAGATTGTGACATGTGTTAAATAAATAAAAATTTTAAAAGAGATTAAATCAAAATAATTTTAAAAGTCAGTTTTCATTTTTCAAAATGTCTTTAACAAAAACAAAATGTAAAAAATCTTAACATTTCCGTATAAATAACTATTTAAGAATAAATAGTTATTTAAAATTAGTTTTCCTTTTTTAAAAAGTTTTTAACAAAAAACTCTGAATGATCAATCCATATAACTAATTATTAAATATATAATAAGATCAAAATTACTATTATTGAGTTGTTTTGTTTAAATTTTCACAAAACCTATACCAGAACTGAGTTGTACAAATAATTTATTTAATACTTATTTTCATTTCCTAAAATCATGAAGAAAATATCAGTATAAAGAAATAAAAAGATTAAATCGTAATTGTATTTTAAAAAAGTAATAGTAATTTTTATCTTAACAAAACCTATTCGATTGGAATTGTCCTTTTTGAAATATAAACCTAATATTTCTTTTTACACCTAATATCTTTTTTTCTTTTTAAATGTTAAATTTTTAAATTTGAAAATTAAATTTTCGTAAAATCATAAATAAAAGAGATTTATAAAAATAATATTTTAAATCTTTACCAAATAAATTTTTTTTTTCTTTTTTTTTAATTCCTGACCAAAGAGAATTGTAAAATTTTACTTAAGATTTTTAATTAACAATAAAATTTGTAAGAATATTATTGATATTAAAAAAGCCTAATATTGAAGATGGGAACTTTTAAAAATAGATAATATTAACTGGAAATAAATATTTGATAGTAATTATATTTTTCTTAATCCTTGACGAAATAGAATTGTAAAAAATTATGTAATACTGATTTCTTTTTACCAAATCTTAAAAACTGTTAAATAGTATCTGATAGTTATTTTCCTTTCTATAAAATATTAATCAAGAGATATTTGAATCATATTTTTAAGTCATAACCAAAAGAAAATTGTAAGAAAATATTTGATAATATTTTAAGAGAGAATTTGATGATGAACATGATACTAAAAATTATATAGTTAATGAAAGAAGTATAAAATCAGTATTGATATGAATTTTAAAAATAGTAATTTTAAAATTATTTATTAGTAACTAGAAATAATTATTTGATAGAAATTTGTATTTTTTGAAATTCTAAAGATAAGATAAATTGTAAAAGTTTATATAACAATAAATTTTTTTCTACATCCAAAACAAAAAGGTAAAAGAGTATTAAATAGTATTTTTTATTTCAAAATTGTAAATAAAAGAAGATTTATCAAATAGAATGTGTTTATTTTAAAACAAATCCAAACCCAATAAAATTTTAAAAACTTATTTAATAAAACATGATGGATCAACATTTTTATCATGCAATTTAGAGATAATGAAACTATTAATACATTATGCAATTTGATACTGCTGGATTCTTATGATATGTGTATGATAATACCATGTTTCTGCATCTCAATTGTAATTAAAAAAGTAATATAAATTTTAATCTTATAAGATAAATAATTATTAAATAGATAATATTTTTTTTCTACACGTGGGTTTATAAAAGACAAAACATTATTTTAAGACTAATTTCCTTGCAAATTAAATATTTATAAATATTTATAAAAAACATTTGATAGTATTTCATGTTTAGCAAATGCTAAACCAAAGAGAATTGTAAAAAAAAATTGCACGGTTAAATAATAATATTGGTTTAAAAAACATTAATAATCCATACTTTTATTTTAATTTTAGTATACTATTTTTAAGGAATCTTATTTTCAAGGTGAAATAAAAATATGCGTTGAAGATAATTACAAAATTAGTAGACATTGGTTTAATATAAATAATTTCCATATAAAATAAAATAGTTACAAGATTATATTTTTTATTATAAATATTTAATAATGATTTTCCTTATGAATTTGTTTTTCTTTTAACAAAATCATAAATTATAAGCTTTATGAGTTTTTTATTAATATATAAACCTTTGTTTTTAAAGTTTCTAATTAATATAATCATGAGTTCATGAGACATAGCAATAAATATTAAAAATAAAATAATAGATAACAATTCGATAAAAAAATTTTGATAGTTGTCTTCCCTTTTAAATCCTATAAAAAATGTTAAACATATACGATATTAATTTTCCTTTTTTAAAGAAATTTTAATTTTCCTTCTTAATATCGTGAAAAGATAACTATAAAAGAAAAATAGTAGTTTAAAAATTCTTCTGAAATTTATATAAACCTAAAGTACAAGAAATTATTAAAAAAAAAATCTTTAAAGAAACCGAATTATAAAACATTTAGTTTTCCTTTTCAAAAATTCTAAAAAAAACAAAATTGTGAAAATAAACTTCCTATAAATAACTTTTTTGGGTAAATCCTTTTGGTCAAGTAATTTGACTATGGGTTAATGTTTTCTAACACTATAATGTTTGAGTTTCAAATTCTATAGTAAATAAATTATCAGTTTATTGGAGAGAAAAGTTATAAGATATTTTCAACATTATGAAAAAATACGTCTGACGTGGATTTTATATAACGGCACATGATAGTTAAACCAAACATGAATCCTCATATAGTAGGTAAAAGTGTTGGCTATATAAATTCTCTATGTAATATTTCTCATAGTTAGTAATAAAATAATTAAGAAACATTAACAAAAAAATTGTTTTATACTATCAAGATATTTATTTATATTGATTAATATATTATCAATAAAAGGTTACACATAAATAAATATATTAATACATATTGATCTATTATTAAAGTTTAAAACTTTCAAGCTATCCACAACAAAGACATAGTAGATGAAGGAAATAATTCTCTAATTTTTGTTATAATTAATGAAGATTATCCAGAGAAATCGAAAACCCAAATGATGTATTTGATATCAAATATTGTATATTTGAAATGAAATTACAATTTTTTTAATGATTGTGCCTTACTCACCTCTATTACATCATAAAATAATAAACTTTATTATTTATTTTAAGATTTATCACCATAAAACTTTAGCTGACAAGTATTTTCATAAATATAATTCACATAACCGTGATTCATAAATATGGTCTTCATCATGCACATATATATGTGGCTAAAAGAATCAAAGAAGTATCAAACTACGTAAGGTATTAATAATTTTATTGCCTCTAAATTAAATGATAAAAAATTTGATCCAATGTTTTCTATTGGTTAAACAACAAAGATCATTTCCAATTCACCTGAATTTTCATTTTTATATTTTCATCAAATTAGAGAAATAATATTTTATTGTTGGATTTGATTCAATTTAGGATTTGTAATATAATTTCTCTATTTTTGTAAAAAAATATATAGAGACGTGCTACTTTGTCTCTAAATATAGAAAGTGAAATAACTTGATAACTTTATAATAGAGTCACTAGGATATGACCCGCACCTTGTGCGGGGTGAAAATGATTACATAAAAATAGTCAACATTACATATTATATATGTGAAAAGTAATAAAATTTTTAGTATGTGTAGTAGCCCTGCGATTTCGGTTTACCGAAATTGAACTGACCTGTTGGTTTTCGGATAACCAAAATTTTGAAAAATTAATTTCAGAATTAACCAAACTGAATTTCGGTTCGATTATCGGTTATTTTCAGTTTTCAATTTTATATCCGAAAATAATTGATATTAATGGTTTTCCGTCCCTTTTGGTATAATTTTCTTAAAAAAAATCAGATATTTTCGGCTAATTTCGGTTAAATTTGATATTTTTATTTTTTTGGTTAATTTCGGTTCAGTTTTTTTTGTTATTTTAGGTTATTTCGGTTTTTCAATTTTTTTTTTTGAAAATCGAAAACCAAAAAGAACCGAAAACCAAATTACTTTTTAAAATCCTACCAAACTGAACCAAATTGAAAATCATAACCGAACTGAAATCCTTCTTACTGTTCCATACAATAGAAATATTATGACAGCGTAATGGTTAGCAAATATTGTGTGATTGATTGTGGTTTCTACTGTATATTTTGGAAAGTACATTCTAGTTAGGATACTAATTAGCAATAATTATAAACGATTATAATCCTATAATAGAGATTGCATAAAAACATGATTTTTGGAAACCATGAATATTACGAAACAAAAACATTTTTGCAAATTATTATAATTATTTATGAAGGTTAATTATTGAATATAAAAATGACTACTCTAAAATTATGGAGAGCATGACATTAAATAATTTCACTTCTCAAATATATACGATAATTAATTAAATTACTATATGTTTTTGTTCATAATTTGTATTGAACATTATATATAAATTCAACATAGGCATTTTACTCGAAACCGAATTGAAAATTTATAAGTATCTAATTGAGTATAAAATTATTCTATCAGAAAGAAATAGAATCAAAATGAACCGAATCGAATAGACCCATACCCAACAAAACCGACTTGAATAGAGTCGATCTGGTAAAAAGCGATTTATACCCGACCTCAAAACATGAAATATCTTATAATATGATTTTATATGTTCATATTTAAATTGGCATGTTAGAAATTGTTCAAAACATTATATTAGTTGGTCGATGGGCACATAAACGTCTTTACATCACTACTATGTGAAGACCTGTAAAAATGATTATATATAAATAATTTAATATATTTATTAAACGTTACATATTAAAAACTTAGTTACAACTTTTTACAGAAATCAGAATTCATATATGTTTTGTCCCTCTAAATTCACCTTAAGTTTCATTATATGTGTTCATATACTATGGGCTTTGTGCAAATACATTTAACTTGTAATTTTTGAGTTTTAATTTATTATGTAACAGTTGACAAAAAAAATATATCATGTAACATAATGGATCAAATTAAAAAGTCACGGCGTTATATTTTCAAAATGGGCTCTGAAACGGGATTATGTGTGAGACGACGCCTCTTCAACCCTAATTTCAAGAATGAATATTTCAGTTCTTTAATTCTGTATATACGAATCCAATTTACTTACCCACACAAGTTTATTTTCCTATCTCATCTCTAATATCTTCTATTTTTCTCAACAACTATAATAAATTGAAAGAACCAACTGACATGGTATTAAGTTATTCACAATATTTTTTCTTCTATTGAAGATCCGATTGGTGCGCTAGCTTTCAAATTCTAGGTCTACAAACATTAACGGAAACTTAAGGTGAGAAATAGTGGTCTGAACCATCACCAAATAAAATTTAGTTTATGACTAAAATGCGAGTTTTTTTTTGTTTTGAACATAGAATTTACTTTATGATTAAATGACATAAATTTAGTTTATGATTAAAATGCAAGATTATAATTCAATACCTTGCTGTTTATATAGTAGAGAATAAGTTCGCATTTCTATTAATGCAATATATCGATTAAGGAATGTGTATATATGAACATAAATACGAAAAATCAAAATCGCAAATTTAGTCCTAAAATAATTGTGCAATGCGCAGATTCAACTCAATGAATTACCTTAACTAAAATTTTTTTCGTTGATTTAATATTTCCCTTCACTTATCATTGCCATATATTCATTATACAATAAATGTTATGAAAAAAACTTAGACAGCTGATTGAATTGAAAATAGATCTTTTTTGCCAATTGAAAATAGATCTTTGGAAACTTATTTTCTTAGGAAACGGATATATATCAACAAAGATATACATATATATATAGTCAACAAAGTCACTTATTACTTTGTTAACATCTTGCAAGTCACAATATATGAAAAAACTAACTTGCAATACTATTGTATATTGAATTACCATACCTAACCAAACTGCGTGAATGCGTGATTAACTTGCAAAAACGTATATTTAATAAATTTCAGCAATATATCGATAGACTTATAACAATATTTTTTGTAAATTATTATAACAAAATTCTTTACCGTTAAAGTATCAACAAATCGATAATATAAGCAAGTCATGCCATATCAACCTTATTCTAATTTTATATTCTATATAGAGTTTATCGAATATACGTAACCAGTAATTTTAATTATAAAATGAAACAAAAATAAATCTAATTTCAGTTTATATAATTCGCTAAAATAAGAGTTTTAAGATTGGCCAGTAGCATGTTTAGGTGGCATATCATAAAGAGATTATGTTAACAAATGTCAAAGAACAAACTCGTGGTATTGCATTTGTACATTAAAAATGATCATTTGGTGGTGAATCTTTGTTATTCAGAATCATTTCTATGCTGCAAACATTATATGACTCTTTGGTAATGCATTCTTTTAAGCAGTGTATATGTCCTGAATTCTTGGTCGTGACTGATATAAGAAGCAGTAGGATATTGTGTATGAGAGCTATTGAACCTTACGATAGCTTGCACAGAGTGAATTCTACTTTTTTGGGTTTGAGTCTGAAATGAAATGATTTAATTAAGGGAGTATAATTTTCTAGAACATCTAATTCTGTGCGTTGCGTTGGAGTGTGAAATAAAATGTGTTTCTTTATTTAAATTTATTTAATGAAACTATATTCGGGGGACTATGTCATATGAAATGTATCTAAGGATATAAATACAATGGCAGTTTTTGTAATAATTCTAGTAAGTAAATGGTAATTAACTAATTGGACTGAGAAGCTCTGTGGTGATGACACGTTAGCATAATGGCATGATTGTAAATAAGTATTAACATAAAGGTTATTTCTTAAAAATGTTTCTGTATTAATAAGTAACTCATCGATCAAACAAAGTTTCAATATTTTAGAAGAAAATATATAAAATATATAAAGTTGAATTAGAGATACTTTAAATGTGAATAGACCATGCAAAACTTGTATAAATGATAATAACTTCGTAGGTTAATACAACTGTTAAATTAAGAGCATAATAATATCTATGACATTATCATCAATTAAATTAGCTTGATTTAATTTTGAATTCATTGTATTTTACTATAACTCATATTTTTTAGTGATTTAATTTGGTTTAATTTTCGGATCTGATTTTTTCCTAGCCCTAAATAAAATTCACCTTGAAAATAACTACTTAGAACATGATTATCGGTTGGAAAATTTTACATATTCTAAAAGAAGAAAAAATGAATATTAAATTTGTTTTGTTAAATTTAATTTTCTAAAACAATTAATATTGTTAGTATATAACAACTGTATTTGTGGATTTACAATTTATACATAAGAGTAGAGAATTGATGATCTTTTATATTCTCCTTCCAATTTTAATTATGTTTTTTCCTTTTTCTTAAATGATAAGAATCATTCTAAATACTTTTATTAGAGCTGCTTTTATACACTATGATGTCTGAAATAAATACCAACTAACTTACTTATGTGGAGAAAACAAGTTTATATTCTTTAAATAAGTTTCAATCAATATATGTAAAATTTTACAATTGCTCTAATTTTTTTTCACTTTTGTGTGTTTCATGAAATTAAAACATCAATCAAAATCCCGATACCTAGTTACACATAAATTATTGTTTCAAAATAGTGAAGTCTTTATCAAATTTTATTACAGAAAATAGCAAAAATACCAATATTAGTGCCTAATAACCAACAAACGAGAAAAGAAGTCTGGATCGGTTGTTAGTGCTTTAAATTTGTTTATATTAAACGTCGTTGTCCTTTGGAGAGGGCGACGTCTTTATAAAATCTAAGATTCTCTGCATGTGTCATATAAAGCAACATATATAACTCTGTTTCTTACTTGTAAGCTTCGAGAAGATAAGATTATTGCATAAGCAATGACCTCATATCTATTTCCTCCACTACCCAGCCAGAATAAAAACCTTTTTTCTTTCATAAACAACATATTATTTTATGAGACTTATGTTTTTTAAAACTATACGTGCGAATATGCATTTACTGTTTCCATCACATATTTTTTTTGTTATAAATTGTGGCCTTCAACATGCCGAAGATATTTTTCTTTCAGATGGCCAAGTTATCATAACATATTCATACGTGTCAAGTTCTCATGAGATGCGTTAGATTTTCGTAACGTAAATAAATAGAAGTGTTTGTGCTCATCAGAACACACAAGTCACTGACCTTCCAACACTTGCAACAACACTTCAACACACCAAACCAAACTTGGGCACTCAAATAAATAATATAAAACTTTCTTTTTGTTTGTTCTTTCAATGGAGCTCTTGAGCACGACCACTCTCTTATCACTAGCATTTCTGCTTCTTGTAGTTCCGAAGATATTCAAATCTTGTTGGATCCTTGTTTGGCGGCCATTGATTCTATCAAGAAAATTCAAGAAACAAGGAATCTCTGGCCCAAAATACAAGATCCTGCATGGAAACCTCCGCGAGATAAGGAAGTTGAAGCAAGAAGCTAAGCTGACGGTTCTTGATCCAAACTCCAATGATATCTTCCCTCGTGTTTTACCTCATTTTCAACAATGGATGTCCCAATACGGTACCGTTTCCATCTCTTTCTATGTTTTTCTCTCTCTCTTCTAATGATGCGTAACTCACAAGTTAACCAATGGTATGTTTATTATAGGAGAAACTTTTCTTTACTGGCAAGGAACAGAGCCGAGGATATTCATCTCAGATCATGAGCTTGTCAAACAAATCTTATCAAACAAGTTTGGTTTCTATGTTAAACCAAAGACAAGACCCGAGGTCCTTAAACTTGCTGGTAATGGACTTGTCTTTGCCGATGGTCTTGATTGGGTTCGTCATAGACGGATCTTAAATCCTGCCTTCTCCATGGACAAACTAAAGGTCTTTTTTCTCAACAAACATGTCGCTTATCTTATTGACAATATATAGATAGATATTTGCTAATTTTTTGTTTTGTAATTTCTTCAAACTATTGACCAGCTTATGACCAAATTAATGGTGGATTGTACTTTGAGGATGTTCGAGGAGTGGAGAAAACAGATGAATGATGGCGAAAAAGAGCAAGTGGTGATGATGAATGCAGAGTTCAAAAGATTAACCGCTGATATCATAGCGACCGCTGCGTTTGGAAGCAGTTATGCTGAAGGAATTGAAGTGTTTAAATCACAAAGGGAGCTTCAAAAGTGTTGTGCTGCTTCTGTTACTAATGTCTATATCCCTGGAACCGAGTAAGTGTATATATAATCACTTTTTTCTCGTTGATCAATTCTAGGGTTTTGAAGATTGGTTTTGTGTCTTGTGTCACAAGGTACCTTCCTACGCCTTTGAATCTTAAAATTTGGAAGCTTGATAGGAAAATAAACAACTCCATCAAAAGAATCATAGACGCGAGGCTAAAAGCAAAATCCAAGAACATAGAGAAAGATTATGGAAATGATCTTCTAGGAATCATGTTAGCATCAGCAAGGTCTAAAGAATCTGAGAAAAAGTTGAGCATTGATGAGATCATTGAAGAATGCAAAACCTTCTTCTTCGCGGGGCACGAAACTACTGCAAATCTATTAACATGGACTACAATGCTGCTTAGCTTGCACCAAGACTGGCAAGAGAAACTCAGAGAAGAGGTTTTCAATGAATGCGGTAAAGACAAGATCCCAGATTCAGACAACTGCTCCAAACTCAAACTGGTAAATGCACCTTACTATGTGTTTCTTGCGTGCGAAGAAACCTCTTTTATTTTTTAACCTAGCTACAATTAACCTATGCAGATGAACATGGTGCTGATGGAAACACTTCGTCTATACGGACCAGTGTTGAATATGATCCGGTCAGCATCAGAAGACATGAAGCTGGGAAACCTAGAGATCCCTAAAGGCACAACCATAGTCGTCCCGATTGTGAAGATGCACAGAGACAAAGCCGTTTGGGGAAGCGACGGTGATAGATTCAATCCTACGAGGTTCGCAAATGGCGTTTCTCGAGCCGCTAATCACCCAAACGCATTTCTCGCGTTCTCAATAGGACCTAGAGTTTGCATTGGCCAAAACTTTGCCCTGATGGAAGCCAAGACAGTTCTCACCATGATTCTTCAACGTTTCCGGCTTAATATCTCCAATGACTATAAGCATGCACCGGCTGATCACCTCACTCTTCAGCCACAACACGGTTTACCAGTAATGCTTCAACCTATCGACTAGTGGAAGGAACAAAAACTGCATCCACTTTTGTATATTGACCCTTCAAAGGCTAAAGATATTGAGCTTAAATATGAATCATTTTGGACAGGGCCCATTAATTATCGCTACTAATTGCTATCTAATTAACATGTGTCCGGCTATCAGGCCCATTAAAGACTAAAGTCAAAGTGACTGGTCAAAGCGATCCTACGGTCAGTTTGCTTCTGAATTTGAGCTACGGAGCCACCATCAAATAAATCCACATCCTACTAATAATTTAGAAATATATCAGTGTAGTAATTATATTTTAGTTAGAAAGTGACCAATACAATAACTTACCTGTTAGTTTATAAATTATATGTACAATGGTCACTTGGATTCAACACCCTAATTTACACTTTTATACAATCCACATCATCTTCTCTTTCTTCCACCTATTAATTCAACACATACACAAATTTCACTTCTACAATGGTTTTGTTTAACAAAATTCAACACCCTAATTTTATATTTTTATTTCTATGCCAAATAGCTATATATTAATTTTAAAATTAATTAGAATTAAACTAGATAATTAAAATGACATAATCTTAATAATTAAAACTTACTTATTTTTAATTGAATTCATAAAATTAAAAATAATAAAAGGAATAAAAAATAGATATTTTTATTCTATATCCAAATGAAATGAAACAAATATCTATTTATAGATCATTAAAAATGATAAATTTTGGTATAAATTTTATTTTTTTATAAAATTATTTTACTATAAATAACTAAGTTTAAACTATTAGGTGAAAATAAAAAGAAATAAAAACTAGATAAGCAATAATAAAAGGACATGTGTTAGAGTGGACCCCAATTTTTTGATTTCAACTAGTTGAAAGTATTCAACACTTGTGAATCCACGTGTGTTTTTTTCTAAATTCAACACCCATCTACATTGGTTTCAACAGTTGAATAAATGATTCAACATGCCCATTGTTAGGGCATGGGCAACGGTAAACTTTTGATAAGGGTTCATAAAGTTAATTTTTTATTATTTTTTTTTAATTTTTTTCGTTTTGATTTTTTTTTTTAAAAAAAAAATATATATATATAGATGGACCAGTCGCGGGCCGCCACGTGGCGTGGAGCCCGCGTAACAGTAATGAACCGGGTTCATCCCGAAGAGGCGCAGGAGAAAAAAGTTCATAACTTTGGATTTGTTTATTATTCTTTTGTCTCGGTAGTATCTGTATGAACCCCACTTAAAAACTGCCATTGCATATGCTCTTAATGGTCTAAGAAGACGTAAATATCTTGTGGGTCCAGTCTGGTATACATGTTGGTTCATGATTCGATCAAAAAAAATCACTGAAAACGCATAGGTTTAAATAAGAGAATAGGTATTAATTAAATGAATAAAATCAATTAAATACAAAAATGAGGATCCACATGGATAAACTTTTCGAGAGGAGTGACGGAGAAAAGTGTAGGCCACATACGACCATCCCTGCCGGCACCACTAACTCTCTTAACATTAACTAGAGTTTTGACCCGTGCGTCCGCCCGGGTATTTGATTTACAGTGTATATAAATAAAAATTTCAAAAACAAAAATTTAATGGTTTCACTTATATTACTTTAGTTTATCATTCAGACCATATTTTTATTATTGTATCATATTTTATTGGATGTGTGTTGGAATAATTTATAGATTGGATCAAATTTATATTTATTCTATGATTTAAATGTATCATTAATATATTACATCCATTTTGGTTCAAATTAATAATGAACTACACATATTCTTAATATATTACGTCCATATGTCTTCATTATTTTCCTAAAACGTATATACAAAGGAAATTTTAAGAAATATAATTATTTGATCTATCGGACGATAAGCTAAATTTGGTAAGTGAATAATTCTCAATCTTTATAGTAATTCGGCTATAAAATGACATCCCTTAAGATCAGTTGCATTCCAATGTAAATATTGAAGAAAAATTTCGGTCAAACTTTATATGTGCATACATGTTATTTGACTCGCACACCGGTGTATGTTTAATATTTTTTTTCAATATAAATTATATAAAATATATATTTAATACTATAGATATATGACATTTATTATATTACATATTTTTATATAACATGTCTGCACATAACATTATTATTGTATTTGGATCACCAATATATATATATATATATATATATATATGTTTTATTAATTTTGTAAATTGGTATAGTTGTCTAAATTACCACAATATATATTTTTCCTAATACAAATCTATATTTTTTTGAACATGAATATTTATTTGAAAATGCCTTTTTCTTGAAGTACCTGTTCTACAAGAAATTAATCATAACGTGGGAATATGTATAACATATTTATTTTGATTACAACAAAGTGAGAATTATATAAAATATATGAAATATAGTAACATTAAAAAGAAAAGGAGGGATCCGTTTAAAATCAAAATTCTGGAAAAGATTGGGTCTAAAATTTGTGCTATCAAATGGCTAAACTAAAGTTCTGGTCTAGTTAGTAGTATAATTCGTCATATGTTTTGGTCATGGTCGTATAGTTTTTAGGTTTGGTCGTATTGAATTTATAAATAGTCAATATTATCTGGCCTTAAAGTATAATAAATCCAACCAAATCTAATTTATTCCTAACTAAACTGGCAAAGTGATGGGCTGGCGAACAAATTGGATCAGCAGAATGGTTGGTCACCGAAAGAAAATGTTAATGATTGTATATGAAACTACTGTGTTTTAATTGTTTTAATACAATGGCATAGATGGTAATTATTGTGGAAAATTCAGGGCTAAGTACATTTTGTACTTCTCTTTTAATAGATTAGATTGTGTAGTTAATAATGAGAATGATGTCTACCATTTGTTTACACCACATACTATATTTGATGCAAAATAGGCCAGACAAATAGATACACTTGCTTAGATGTAACTATTTCATTAAATTTCCAACTACGTTTATGATTTTCCAAACGATATTTTTCTTTGTGTGTATAACTGGTAAATTTAAAGATAGTATACTGTATAGTATACTTTCCGATATTTTTCCCATAAGTTTCTAAGTGTGTATGAAATTCTAACTAATTATTCAGTGAACTCGTTTTTTCTATATAATAATTTTGATGTAGAAAACATCAGCAAATGCATAGGTGTTCATACAATCAAATTATTAATTGAGGGATATCTGTATATAAATATTGAATTGCCCCCAACAAGCAATGCAGATGGGACCAACTTTGGCTTGTAATAAAAAGGGGGCTGTTACGAAACTTTAGAGATCCTCAAGAAGATCCTGCGTTATGGAAAATAATAGTTTAGTAATATGATATATTATCCTTACTAACAAAAATGTATCAAACGGTTGATTACCTAAAGCTACACTTTTGGATTATGCATTTAAACACGCGTTACAGATGTCTCTAGTTATATAGCTGAGAATGATAGCTTTGTAAAAATGTATGAATAGTTAGTCAATCAGTCTAAATTATTTGATTAAGAAAAAATGTAAAAGGTAGCTAATCTGGTGACGTTAAAGACCAAAAAGTGTCGAATTTTCTAAGCAAATTAGAAGAGGCAGTCTACATAGATAAAAAACACCAACCATGGTGAGTTTTTAAGAAGCTCATTCATATTATACGACAATAACTTATTATTGGAATTTTTTTTTGTAAAATCACATACTGAGGGCAAGTACGTAAATCACCCAAAATCCGAGACTCAATATAAATAGGATCGTATAGGTATAGCTTGAGCTGATACAGAGAAATAAAAACACTCTCAAAACGTTACAAAAGTAACAAGACCTCTTCACTTTCTTCCTGCTACCCTTTAATGGCTTCTGACGAGAGCATGGTGATCAATTCTTCTTCAGTTCAAGACGAAGAGTACGACGATACAGATGATGGGTTTCATTACCAGACAAGGCAAAGTAGTATGTCTAGGTTATCTATATGCACGAGCTTCTTCCACGACGACGACGATGAAGATAACTTCACAAGTCAACCTTCGGAACTGCGTAACTTCATGTCTGAGATGTCTCTTGAGAGCTTCGACGACATGGGAGCCGAGGCTGATGGAGAGATCTCTGACGGTGAAGATTCAGATTCGGATAAGGAATCTGCAGGGTTCTACTCTCTCCCGACGATCATGTCTCGCCGGAGAAGAAAAGTCAACGTCTCCACCGGTTTAGAGAAAGATAACGAGGTGATGAACATCGATACGTTAGCTAAGCAAAGAAGGTACGGTCACGGTTTTAATTTTAACGGCGAGGAGAGATACATGGACGGAGACGGAAACTGTTATGTAGGAGGAGGGGAAGGAGAGTTGACGGTATTAACAAAGGTGAAAGGGGGAAAGAAGTCGATGAAGATGGGTTTTGAGGAAGTGAAGGCTTGTAGAGATCTCGGGTTCGATCTTGAAGTTTCGGGTCGGGTTTCAGTATCCAACGGGTCAAACCGGGAGACTCAGACTAGTAGTGGCAGCAACTCTCCGATTTCCAACTGGCGTATCTCAAGTCCTGGAGATGATCCAAGGGATGTTAAGGCGAGACTAAAGATGTGGGCACAAGCAGTTGCGTTGGCTTCTACGTCACGTTAAGCTTCTTATTTTAGGGTTTGTCTTTCGAATATTTAGGTCTTTTTTGTCCCATAATCTTACAAGCGGTTACCAGTTTTTTCTTAAATCATTAGGTTTGTAAATATGAAAAGTATAATACATGTTGACATGTTGTTTTGTTCAATGTTGAAAAAGTTACACAATTTACTTGTAAACTATTCACGTGGATTATGTGTTACTCTGTTTTTGGTATATGATCTTTAGAAGCAATAGGGATACTGAATTTCAACACATAACGGGCCCTCTAAATACTAATCATACCACTCAAATAACATAAGACCTCCTCTTAGAATAAGAATAGACACAAACCCATTCCCTGCTAATCTATTCAGAATGATGGTCACAATGATGTTGTTGGAAACCCTAATCCTTCTGACCAAGCTATTCCATATGATGGTAACAATGATGATGCTGGAAACTCATACCCATTGCCTAATTTTGTAAGAGTTTATGGAGAATTTGCTTACAGTTTTCTAAATAAATTGCTTGAAGTTTTCAAAATCAATTGGGTTGGAACTGAGCATATGCATGAATACCATTGTAAATCAGACTTCACAACAGATAACATTAACAACACACATTCCTTTTATATTTGAACAAAAACAACACAACTTCCAAACTAGTCAAGTGTAATAGATGTATCTATAATATTCTTGTAAAGTATATTGTTTGCCAAAATGCGATGATTTTGTCACTCAGGAGCCATTTCCCAATTACTCATTTTATTTTTGATCCTAATATTTTTTTATTTTGTTGATCTTATTTTGTGATGATTCTGTCACTCAATACTCAATAGCCACATATAACCATCCATGCCGGCACGACTAACTCTCTACAAATTAGTTGCGTAATTAATTATGAAAATGATAGCTATTATTTGTTCACACCACATACTTTATTTCATTCAAAATAGGCCCCCCAAAAAAATAAACACATGCTTAATGTGACCATTTCATTAATTTTTCAACTATATCTATAATATTTCGAACCGTTTTCTGTGTTATTGGTAAAAGCAAACATAATGTACTCCAATTTTTAATGTTTTTTTGTATAAAATGTTAAATGTGTATGAGTTAGGGTCATGGAAGATCAATATTGGAACTTTTTTGGTTAAAAGAATAAAAATCATAACTAGTTATTTAGTGAAACTTTCTTATAGTGTATATTGTAGAAAACATCAGAAAGGCATATAGGTGTTGGTATTATCAAATTATCAATTCATATGAACTACTAAATTACTCTCAACAAGCAAACCATATGGAACCAACCTTGGCTGTATCAAGAATGGGCAGTAGCGAAACTTCAGAGATCCTAAAGAAGGTCCCATGTTATTGAAAATACTAGTTTATATCAAATGATATATTATTCATACTAACAAAAATGTATCAAACAGTCGGTTACCTAAAGCTACACTTTTGGATTGTGCATCTAAACACCTGTTACAAACATCTATAGTTGATAGCTTTGTGAAATGTATGAATATTCAGCATTTTCTTGAATCTATAACTCTTCTACTAGGTTTTGTTAAATATGAAAGCTATACTATATTGTTTTGTTAAATGTGATCTTCTTATTTATTTTTAAGCTTCATTTAAATGTATACACCTTCAAGCTTTCAGCTTTCAAATCCAATGGATATACTCAAACACAAGTAAAAACGGACAACAATGAGAAGATAGCATCATAAATCATGTAAAAGAATCAAGAAGCTGTTTGAGTTTTTTTGAGGATTTTCTAAAACTCATTTGAAGATGAGGTTGTGGCATGTTTTGTCACAAGGATAAGGACAGTCTATGGCTTTGACTGTTTTCCGGTCAAAGTACCAATCACCAACAGATTCAGCTACCGTCTTGCCATTAAGCTTAGGAGAATCTGGAGCAAACCAAGTGTCCTGTCTTTCGGATTGGCAGTGCGCAAAGCATGAGTTTATGAACAGACCGTTATTAGCCGAGGCCGAGAAAGACTTCACAACATTCACCATTTTACTCCTGAAGTCTACAATTCAATATATAAAAACAAAGATGTATAGAGTTAACAACCACAAATCACGATGATACATTAAGAGAAGTGAGTCAAAGAAAGTTTACCTTGGAAGAACTGGATTTGAGATGAGTTACAGTGAGAGTGATCTGATGTGCATGCTTTCCAAGAGCCGGTTCTGTCAGCAGATGGAGGAGCTAAGCTCTCTTGTACCTAATGATGTAGACATTATCCTTCTGTGTCGTGAGATTGAAAAGGCTAGAAGCAACATTAAGTGATGATTATAGTTGAAATAAAAGTGATTATTAATACCTGCCAAGCGTCGTAAGCTGCATTTAGAAGAAACATGGGGGTCTTAATCTCTGAAACCAAGTTCTGAGGAAAGAAGCACTATGGAAAAGAAAAAAAAGAAACGAAAGAGAGCAAGAGATTAGGTTGAGGATGCTCAAGTCCTGTCTTATGACTAGTAATTAATAGAGTGAAGAAATATACCGAAGTTGGATCCAAATGCTTTGTACAAGTAGCGGACAGTTCCTTTTGGAGGTTCTATAAACACACACCAATCAAGATTAACAGTAAGTGTAAATTATTAAATAGTAAACATTCTCATGAGATAGAACTGCTCTAATCCTAAGATTACCTGTACTGTAACAACACCTTGGAACATGTTCCTGAGCGAGTGCCCTCCAGAGACATCCACTCTACATTTTCATATCAAATAACGTTAATAAACTCATAGAGACAAAGAAAAAATTAGTCAAAGTTGAAGATACTTACGCATCCATAAACATTCCTGCATCACTTAAGCACTTCACTTTGGTAGTACCGGGTAAGAGTTCCTTGAACTTATCGCAGTGCAAGATGGAAGCTAATCCTCCAGCTGAACATCCAGAAAGCAGAGCCTGTGTGATAGTTATTTACTTATAGGTGAGTGAGTATGAACATTAACATGAGAGGGTGAAACAAAAGATGCAATTACCTGATCTGCTTTCTGCATGCCTTTAGAGAGGAGTTCTTCCATAGCCACTTGCCAGATTCTTTGTCCTCTATAGTAAAGTTGTGAACTCTACATAAGAAAAGACATTATATAAGCCAAAGAGAAAGAGAAGTGAAATAGTTTGAAAACTCTCAGAGACACTACTAACCTGGTCCTCACTATCGCCTGTGAAAGAGGCACCATCACAGTAACGCAATTTGACTCTGTTCCAGTTGTAGAAGTCTGCATATAAATAAAAATGATAAACCAGTCACTGCAAGCAAATGATAAAAGAACTCATGATGGTTCTGAACAACAAACAAACAAACCAGGATTCTCATTAGCTTTGTTGCTTAAGATTCCAGTGAAAGCCAAAACTTTCTCCATGTGATTCGATGAACCACGGCGGGTGGTTTTCCTGAAGATACAGTTCCTCCGTGTGTTGCACCATCCTCCTCCCTGTAAGTTATAACCAATTCAAACCAACACAACTCTTCTAAAGTCAAAACTACAATTGTGAGCAGATAAGCAAAGATTGTAGCAAGCATTCATACCTCGAGTTGGATCAGCCAGCGGTTAGCACCAGATCCGAAACCACGGTGTATATGATAACCAGGTAGTGTCCCATCCAGACAAACTGCAACAAGTTTAGTGTTTTGATGGAATAATTCAAGTAAATAATCTCTAGGGAAAGAGACTCAATTTTCATCAACAAGAAACAGAGCAAAGTTTCAAGCTTTTGACTATAAAAAAAAACAGAACACAGTCAAAGTTTCAAGCTTTTGACTATCAGAAAACAGAGCAGAGTTTCAAGCTTTTGACTACTTTCAACTTAAGCATTCTAGAAACAACTAGAGAGAGAGAGAGTACCAGCTCCTTTGGAGGCAGCTCCTTGAATCAAGGTGAGAGGCACCATGAGAAGCTGTGAAGAATTAGATGTCGCCATCATTTTACTTTCCAGCAACCAGATCGCATCGTCTGTATCTCTAGATCCGCTCTGAACCACACACACGACAGAGCAAAGCCAAATACAGCATATCGCCGCTGCAAAACGCAAAACGCTAGTCATCTCCAACCGGCGTCGTACGAGCTGAGCAGAGACGGAACTGTTGAGTTGAGTTTGAGATCGGTTTTCGATTAAAGAATATATATTCACTGCATGTGTGATAGCATTGTTTGCCTTTTTATGTATACAAATTTTGACTCACACTTTGCATTGCTTTTTGGTAATATTTTTTTTTTTATTTTACGTCAGGGAAAAAATCTTGGTATGAATGTCTATTCTCCCAAAATAGATATGATTCTATAAATATAAGATACTTAACTTTTTTAATAAAATCTTATCTTTAATTAGTCATATTACTTTTTGGAGGGATTTATTTAGAGCATATCCATATATACTTAAATGGAATTTAATCAATTTAAAAATAGAAGAGAATCACAGAAAAATATCTCACATCAATTTTTTTAAAGATATTCTTGAGAAATTATCAAAACATTTATTGATTTCTAAGTGTCCATTTTATAAAAAAAATTAAAGTAATGATTAATATTATGAAACTATTAATAGTATTGATTAGTGTATAATCCATAGGTGAGAAACTCACCAACCATAGTCGTTTACAGTATATAAAACAAACATGACAAGAGCGTGTCTGTAGTTGAATGTTCCTCCTCGATCTCTGCCAGTCATAATTTAAAATGTTTATCCATGTTGTCGCCTTGTCGGTATCTATCGGCGCCGTTCAAGACTATCTTACGCCGCATGCGCATCTCAGATCCCACGCGACCCGTAACGAGGCCCTTACTAACTAACTACTGGGCCTATACAATGATCATATAGCCCAGTTCCGTATTACCTCTGTAGAATATTAATCCATTTTTACTAAAGATTAGCTTTGTAAGATATGGGAATGGTTTAAAAGTTCAAATCCTGTCCAAACGACTACGAGAAGGTAAACATATGAATATGGAGAAATAGTCTCATAAATCTAATCTTGAGGTAGATTATTTTATTTCTTAGACTTAAGAAGGCACACACATCATACACAATTACTTAGTGTTCAAACTTCATAAAAGTTTAACCATTACTTGTGTTGTGTCTGAGGGAGAGTGACAATATTGCATGTTCGCGCTTCCATTGAACGTGTTGCATGTTCTCGTTATGGCCCTATTCCTTTCATTTTGGTTGGAAAATATTATTACGATTCAGACATATTGTCAGCAAGAGCTCTCAAATAACAGCTTCTGATGCCAATGAGCAAGATATAGTTAATAGTTTCTCTAAAGGTTTTATGCGGTAAGCATGTATGCATGCAAATCTGAAATTTGTATACGATAAACTATACTAGATATTATTAATATTGTGAAATTACTATACACATTTTTTCTCCGTTACTACTTCAAACGGATACACTAAGTCGTATAAATAAAATTATAATCACAGATAGAACGGTGGAGACTTTTTAAGGAGATGCAGATGCCAAGTTGCCAACTCCAATAACTTTTTGTTTTATTCTTTGATATTGAAAAGATATATAAATACAAATAGTTAATTTAGTGGATGGTTTGATAATGGCACCGGTTTCGGATCTGTGGATCATTGATGCAGATAAATAAATAAAAACAAAAAACAAACAATGTGAAACCAAAAGCATAATTTTCTTGGGCGTTGAAAGCGTTTGTCAGTAGTCAGAAAACTCAAAGGGCAAAAGGAGGGAGTGGATTTGGTTTAAGTCAACAACTTGTTTTCAATTAAAAATGTGACTGCTCATGGAGTTGGCCTCTATTGCATGTTAGGATCATCACAATCTTCCAAATCTCTTTATTGAATAAGAGCTTATTAGACTTGTAAAATGTTAAAATTACCTAGTTTAATAAATATATTGAGCCACTTGGGGGTTAAAATAAAATTGCTAGCCAGAATATGATAACATATAAAAACAAGACTAACATGTTAACGAGCAAACTTCAACGTTCAAACTATATATTATAATAAACACCGGTCAAATCTTCTGAAATGAGGAGCAAGATTCAATGCAACCAATTATAAAAAGATATAAGAACATTACAAAAAGAAGGAAATAATTTTCTTTTTAAAATAAAAATAAAATCCTTTGTGAATAAAAACTGGTCCCACGGGAAAAAAAATGTTCAACCCATGCAAAGGGTCCATGGACGAGAGAACAATAATGACGTGAATCACCTGTAATTGTATTACCTCCAATCATTTGCAAACCCCATTAATACGAATCCTAAAAGCTTTCATTTCATTTTTATAAAATCCGAATAATACTAGTAGAAAAGAACAATAAAAACCCTTAAAAGACGGTCTTCACTTTTGCTGCATTTTTCAACGCAATTGCTAGAATTTTTACTCTGTTTTTTTTCTTTTCTTTATCCTTTTTTTTTTCTTACCCTCCCAAACCATTTGAAAACCCCGAGAAATAGAGAAAACACAACCTCTTTTCTTCCCTACTTCACCGATGAGCTAAATAGAAATTAACAAAAGTTGGAATTAACCACTCTTAATCCGCTCAAAGATTTATCAAATTCAAACCCATTGCAGTTGTTTCGTACATCTCAAAGAAGGGGAAAAACTTTTTAAAACTACGATTTTGGGTTTTAGCTTTTTTCCTGAAAAGATTGGATCTTTAACAGCTGGTCGTATCTGCATGGTTCAATCTCAATCTGGGTTATTTAAAAAATGGCTACTTTTTGTCAGATTCTCATAGAAATCCAGAGCTCTTGTTTTTAACTCTCTCTTTCGCTTCCGATGTGTTCTATACACACACACACTCTCTCTCTCTCTGCCGCTTCTTTAGATATGCTTCCAGATTCTGATTGATCCATCTCCCTACTGAAACAGTTCCGGAAAAAAGGTCAGATCACTGTAAAGCTTCTCTCTTTAAGCTCTTTTAAGCTTCAATTTCAAGAGCTCTGAACGATTCAGCTGATTTTATACTTAATTTGATGCTAGCAGGTGCTTGTTTGTGTTCCAAATGTCAAGAGATTGAACCTCAGATGATGATGATCTTTCTAGGGTTGTGTTTGTCGTGTGTTATGGTGGTGGAAAATTGCTGAAGGTTTTTGTTTTTGGTCAATGGGATTGTGCCTGCAAGGTGTTCGTCGTATTGCCTGAGTGAGATGGGGAACGGAACTTCCCGTGTTGTCGGCTGTTTCGTGCCGTCTAACGACAAAAACGGCGTCGTTTCGGAGTTTCTGGAGCCTTTGGATGAAGGTTTAGGTCATTCCTTTTGCTACGTGAGGCCAAGCAGCATCTTCGAGTCTCCGGATATCACTCCTTGTAACTCGGAGAGGTTCACCATTGATTCAAGCACGCTTGACTCCGAGACGCTCAGTGGGTCTTTCCGAAACGAGGTCGTCGTTGATGATCCTTCTTTCTTGAATAGACACAACAGCAGAGGTTTGGGGGAAACAACCTTTAAGGCGATCTCAGGCGCTTCGGTTAGTGCTAATGTGTCTACTGCTAGGACTGGGAATCAGACGGCATTGTGTTCAAGTGATGTGTTGGAGCCTGCTGCTACATTTGAGAGCACGTCTTCCTTTGCTTCGATTCCTTTGCAACCACTGCCTCGTGGTGGTTCTGGACCGTTGAATGGGTTCATGTCAGGGCCGTTAGAGAGAGGTTTTGCGTCTGGTCCTTTGGATAGAAACAACGGTTTCATGTCAGGGCCTATTGAGAAAGGAGTCATGTCTGGACCTCTTGATGTATCTGATAAATCTAATTTCTCAGCGCCGCTTTCTTTCAGACGCAAAAAGCCTCGGTTTCAACGGTTTATGAAGAGTGTAAGCGGACCATTAGCAAGGACGTTTTCTAGACGGTCTGGAGGTGGTTTGAGTTGGATGCAACGCTTCTTCTTGCATCCAGAGACTAGAGTGTCCTGGCCTGGAGGGAAAGAAGGTAAATTACATGGTGAAGATCACCCGGAAAGTTGTCTAGAGAGCAACCGTCACTTGCAATGGGCTCATGGGAGAGCTGGAGAAGACAGGGTTCATGTTGTGCTTTCAGAGGAACAAGGATGGCTTTTTATAGGGATATATGATGGGTTTAGTGGACCGGATGCTCCAGACTTCGTGATGAGTCATTTGTACAAAGCTATAGACAAGGAACTGGAAGGTCTTCTATGGGTTTATGACGAGCCATCTGAAGATAATCCATTGCAGCCTGAACAGAAACCTCATTCTACGGAGGGTAAATTGTTTGTTCCAGAAACTATCAGTGAGCAGCATTCAAAGTCAGTACGAGAAGGAACTAAAGATGTTACTGATGCCGACACTCATATTGCTGATGGTCCACCTGGAAATTTAGCAGGTCCTGGCAAGAAAAGCACGAGACTTTACGAGCTACTTCAACTGGAAAGGTGGGATGGAGAAGAAAATTCTCATGAAGGGAGTGTGGCTGTAAATGATATGACCAATCAGGTTGAAAATCCATCTACTTCAGGTGGAAATGATCCGTGTACCACCGAGAATACCGTTCTTGATGAGATTCCAAACTCGGGTCAAATCCATGGGACTAAAAAATCGCAGATAAGCTCAAAGATAAGAAGAATGTATCAAAAGCAAAAGTCTTTACGGAAAAAGTTGTTTCCTTGGAGTTATGATTGGCACAGGGAAGAAGGGACGATGACTTGCGTTGAGGAGAAGATAGTAGAGTCATCAGGACCAATTAGGAGACGCTGGTCAGGAACTGTAGACCATGATGATGTGCTAAGAGCAATGGCTAGAGCACTAGAAAACACTGAGGAGGCTTACATGGAAATGGTGGAGAAGTCTCTTGACATAAACCCAGAGCTTGCGTTAATGGGTTCATGTGTTCTTGTAATGCTAATGAAGGATCAAGATGTTTACGTGATGAATGTGGGGGATAGTAGGGCCATCTTAGCTCAAGAAAGGCTCCATGATCGTCATTCTAATCCAGGGTTTGGAATTGAGGAAGGTATGGGGCATAAGAGTAGGTCAAGAGAATCGCTTGTGCGTATGGAACTAGATAGAATATCAGAAGAGTCTCCAATACACAATCTAACCACTCAGATTAGTGTCTCAAACAAAAACAGAGATGTGACTTCTTACCGGTTAAAGATGAGAGCCGTTCAACTCTCAAGTGACCATAGCACAAGTGTGGAAGAGGTAACTAAGTTTATGATTTGATGCCAACTCAATCGTAGCTCTTGTTTGTCAAAAACAGAGTTGTAACTTCTTAATGTGTTTTCAGGAAGTTTCAAGAATTAGATCAGAACATCCAGAAGATGAGCAGTCCATACTCAAAGACAGAGTCAAAGGCCAGCTCAAAGTCACTCGAGCTTTCGGTGCTGGATTTCTCAAAAAGGTAAGAGAGACAAATCCTCAAAACTTTCAAAGCCAAAGTACTTTCCATCTTCTGAATAGTTGATGTTGTTGCAGCCGAGTTTCAATGAAGCTTTGCTTGAGATGTTCAGAGTAGACTACATTGGAACATATCCGTACATCAGCTGCGAACCGTGTACTGTCCATCACAGGCTCACTTCGAGTGACCGTTTCTTGGTTTTATGCTCCGATGGACTGTATGAATACTTCAGCAACGAAGAGATAGTTGCTCACGTGACTTGGTTCATTGATAACGTTCCTGATGGTGATCCTGCTCAATATCTCATTGCAGAGCTTCTCTCTCGTGCAGCCACCAAGAACGGTACAGTTTCAAATGATCATCGGTTTGGTTGACCTTGTTAAAAAAATGAAACCAAGCATTTGCAAGTGATGTGTGTGTATTTTTGCAGGGATGGAGTTTCATGATCTGTTGGATATACCACAAGGGGATAGAAGGAAGTACCATGATGATGTGTCAGTGATGGTTGTGTCTCTTGAAGGAAGGATTTGGCGATCGTCTGGACAATATTATGAAAACCAAAATTCAATAGATAAATTTAACCAACCAAATGAACAAAACAAAAGAAGTTAAGGTTTAATTGGGTTATTGTTTTCAAAACTATCTTTCAATTTCGAAAAAAGAAAAGTAAAAGAAGGAAAGGCCTACCAAAGTCTATTTATATTGCTATTCGATAATCTGATCTTTGTTTTCAGTAATAGAAGCTAGATGTGGTTAAACGTAGTGGTTGCCAGTGTTAGGCCAGTGTAGATGAAAAAAAAATTAAGATGCATCTGGTTACAATTTCTAATTCTTCTGCACCCATGATCTTATTTTCAACAGAAGAGGGACCAGTATTCTTCTGTTTATCATCAAACTAAGGGGGGACTTCTTTATTATCTCCTTGGAGTCTATGAGAAAGAAATAGCATTGGAGCCTCTGAGAGAGAAAGAGGGTTATTTTCTCGTTTGCTTTTGGAGTCACTGGGAGAGAAAGAGGGTTTTGTCACTCAACTTCTACGTCTCTTGGTTGGTCGGTTATAGAGTCAGACGCGTATGGTTCGTTGTGAGCCGTTAATTCACGATATTCTGTCTGCATTCGTATTTGACTTGTTTTGGGCGGACGAAATTAAAAAAAACTCTTTCATATTCCTTTATTTCAATCAATGGTCACCAAATCTGAATCTCTCTCTTCTCACCACTATGTTGTCTCTTCGAAGCCTAACTAGCTTCGTTGCTCTTCCATCGCGATCCAAACCATCTCCGTATTCGCATCGTCATCCCTCAGTTCGTTGCCGTCTCACCGAGGCTGCATCCTTTGTTGTAGTCTCCGGAGAATCAGACCGAGCGATTGCTAGCAGCTTCACTGAGCTTCAAAACGGTGTTGGTGGCTGGAAGGTGGAACCAGAGCAGCTTCCTCCCACAGCGGAAGATGAAGAGGATGATCCGGAGGAGGAGGAAGAAGAAGAAGAGAGGATTTCAAGTGTCCATGTTCCTCGCGAGAAGTACATAAATGTTTCCAAGTCTGATCTCGTTAACTCCATTGTAACGACGTTACTTGATTCACAAGACGGAGACGCTGATATCTTTCTCCTCCTTGCCTCGTAAGGCTCATATCACTTTATAATAAATACTTAAAGCTTACGCGAATTAGGCATCATAGTTACTATTTGAATTTCTTGTTAAGAGTAAAGTCCTTCGGTAGTTGGAGAACTAATTAAGTAACATATAAAGGGCAATCCACTAATTGTCAATTGGTTTTAAGTTGGAAACCTATAGTTAAACCCGATTCTAACATTTCTCTAATTCAGGTGTTTGGACTCTATCCTTCACGCGGAGCACAAGAAGGTTTTAGAGCAAATGAGAACCGATTTCGTTGCCACTCAGTCTCTTGAGAAGGTCAAGATCGTTGGTGACGAAGAGAGCGAGATTGACTCAGATGAGGAAACTAACTCGGAAGCTGAACCTGAGAGTGTTGTTAACGGATACGAGGGTTTATCATTCCCTCTGGCTGATGGTTTTGATATTTGGAACTTTTTGATTTTCACCGGCAAACAAGCGAAGAGACGTTCCGCTGAAAGGTATTTTATAATAAACTGGGAGAGATTTGAGGATCACTACTACTCTGACATGGAAGTCTTGAATATAGAGTTTGGTGATTTTTTTGAATGCAGTGTTACTGCTGCGACCCGGTTCCAGCGTTCCTTTATTCAGCTTCTAGACAATGCCGGTTTTGAAGAGCTTTCAGCTAGGGATTTGGCTTTGACGTCCGCTCTCAACACGGATTACCTTCTTACTTTGCCTGTTTACGTTGATTGGAAGAAGGCATCTGAGTCCAATGCTATTGTTTTCAGGTCAATTTAATTGCTTTTGATGCGTTTGTACAATGTGCCACCTAGCTTTGAATACTACAGAACACTTCTTCTGTTACCTCTTGGGTCTGTGTAGGAACATTTAGTAACTCTCTAGACTGTGGTGTTGCCGTGTTTGCGATAGGTTTTGTTGTCCAAGTATATATATATATTCATCATTTAGCATCTTCCCTGGTTGCTTTTGGGTCATGTTCGGTTTGTAAACGTTGGTGTCTTGTGAATTGTGATCCAATGGAGAATCTGCTTATGAATTAATTTTGTTAACAGACGTGGATATGCAACTGAGAAGCAGAAAGGTTTGTTGCTTGTGGAGAAGCTAGACTATATCCAGTCTGTAGTTCTACGAGGAATCTTCTCTACTATTTCAAAACCCCTAAGAAAAGTTGGAAAATTGATAAACAAGGTCTGACGCTTGCTAAGTGAGGCAAATGCTATGTTATTTGATCATGGTCAAACCATTGCGTTTTTGCTAGTTGATAAACTTGAATAACATTTTTTTTTCTCAAAACTTCATGAATAGGCATTAAGTGAGGCTTCCCAAACTCAAGAAATTCAAGATTTGTCAGAGAGAGTGAAACTTTGGCTCAAGGAGTTGTCTCTTTTCAAGGAATCATATCTAGACTTACCCCAAACCTCTGATAAATTCTTGGAAAGTGAGTCCCTCTCAGATTCAGTCCTCCCAATGCGGTTAGCAGCAAAAAGAGCAGTCAGTCGGTATGAGGGGCTTCTCACACCTGTTGGTCCTCGTGAAAAGCTCTTCAGAAAGTTGCTCACATGGATTGGTTTCATTTCTCCTGGTTTTGAAACACCATTTCAGCTAGCTAATGATACTAATGCATCTGAACCTTATCTGAGGTGTGTGTCTTCTTATTCCCAGTCATCTTTCTCACTATATAGTGTTTTGGTCTTTGGTTGGTGAGCCTTAAGAATCTATATGTCAATACAAAGCATGAGTTTAGGCATTTGATTGCTCAAATGAACCTTCACTTTGTATAAACAAGTGTGAAAGTTCCTTCATGTGTATCTATCTATTACTTCTTTTATGACGTTGAATTTTGAAGTTAAAAATATAAAATCCTTTAAGCCATGTTTTCTGAACCTTCAACCTGATTAGAATTACTGTTTTCACTCAGGCCAATTTCCTTATCAAGGATGACACTAGGTGATATTTGGAAACCTGCTTCAAAGAAAGCTTGCGGAAATGATATGTGGAAAAGGATTAAAACTTCGATTTCCATTCTTTTATCACCGTCAACGCTGCAGGTATTCCTTTTTCTATGCTAATTTGTTTGAGTCTGTAGTGCACTGTCAAACATCATCATGTGAATGAATCATGAGCTATGGCAACATGATCACAGTTTTTAAAGGACTCATGTTTGTTTTTGACTCTTTGGTTAATAGGAGCCTGCATTTGAGGAACTAATTTTGCTTTACACGATGGATGCGGGTGAAAAAGGCGATAAAAATGAAGATGAAACACGATCATCATTACAGCTGGAGATATTTGAAAGAATTCCAATCCCTGATTTGCCTGTAAGAATATTACATCTACATCATCAGTGCCTTCTCATGTTTGGTTTCTGTCAGTGAGCCTTTTTTTTTACTGTAGTTTTCACCACCAATTTTCTGTTTCATCCAGGTAATTTTCCCTCAAAGGAAGCTTTACTTTCGCATCATAGATACAGTAAGTGTGGTTGCATGATTGCTCTCAGTTTTTACTGATCTTATCTCTGTTGACTAGTTACTTCAAATCTTTTGTTAGGTACGTTTGGATATCGCCAGTATTTTGGGACTTACGGCATACTTTGTGAACTACAAGTTTGAGAACATCTCATCATCCCCGTATGTCTTATTATACACACTTCTCTATGTGATCAAGAATTGTTTTTAACTTCACATTATTTGCAATATAGATCAGCATTCTTTCTTGATGTGATCGCCATCACTGCTCTGGTAATCTATGCAACACGTGTGGTTTTGGGTTACAAGCAGACATGGGATAGATATCAAGTGAGTTGTTTAGTAAACCCAAATTCATACTCCCTTTATTACAATTGGTTAAAACTGTTCTGATAGTGAAAATCTCGCTTCCTCAGTTGCTAGTAAACAAGACGCTTTATGAGAAAACATTAGCCAGTGGCTTTGGCTCTGTCCACTTCCTTTTGGATGCCTCTGAGCAGCAACAGGCAAGTACTATGCCTTAGGGGTTTTATACTAGCTTTTACATTACTTATGGTTCAATCACTCGCTATCTGCAGTACAAGGAGTCAATATTGACATATGCAATTATCCTTCAAGCCGGAAAGAATCAGGCTCTACATAATGCCATGTCTTACCAAGGAGTTCAAGATAGATGCGAGAGATTCTTGTATGACAATTTCAAAATAAAGGTCTGTAGAAAACTTAGCACTCATATAGCAACATTTACTAGACCTTGTAGCTGCTGACTAACTCACTAAACTACTTACAGGTGGAGATGCGAGTAGAGAAGGCTATAAGCACGTTGGTAAGACTTGGTCTAGTAACAGAGACACTGATCGATGGCAAGACCAAGCTACAAGCTGTTCCTTGTCCTCAGGCTTATGTTTCACTTAAAGAAATTTGGAACGGTCTGCTGGGCTGATATCCAGTAACATTTTTGCTTTGTTGTAAAAATAGTAAAACCCGAATAGGTTGTTTATACATACAGAATAGCTAACATAATAATATTTCATCTTATCTCTGTGATATACAGTTTAAAAGCAGAGAAAGTTTTTTTCTAATTCTCAAAACTCAAGGGGTTGAGATTTAGTAAAGACAAAGACTCCTCCACCTCCAACAGATCGACCCAAGAGCATGTTATTATCGAGATAAGAGAGGTAATACAATCCACCTACAGACCTCCTGTAATGGAGGAACATCTTTTTAGCATCCTTAGCTCATATCTTGAATAAGTTAATGGAAACAAACAAAGTTATCTTATCTACCTTCCTGGGCTGGTTGCTGTTACTGGAATCTGAGCATTGAAAGTACGTATAAACTGCAAAATCTGAAGAAGAAAAAAACAGTAAAGAGTTATTATCTTGGTCATCCTCTTTGATAAGTCTTGGTTTCTAGGCAGAGAGGGTTTTCTCTACCTGAAGGCTTAAGAATGAGCGTGGAAGAATAGCAGGTGCGAGAAGAGCTTGAACCTGCTCATTGATATTAATGTTTCTAACACTTATCTGCAAAAAAAAAAGTTCGATTCAGATTACTTCTGGCGATAGACTATCCTGAGAGCAGACAACCAACTAAACCAACCTCTTCAAACTGAAGGTAGATGTTTCGACTAGAGACCTTATCGAACTTTGCAGTAACAACAAGTGTTGCACCTTCTTGCTCCTGCCATGAATGATTGACTTATAGTAACTGTCTGAAAATGTGAAGAATTGTAAAGTAGAGAAGAAGCAGAAACCTCTAACAAGCTTGGAACACTCCACTGAACAACATTTCTAATGATCCCACCGTCTGATCGATCTCTGCACTCAAACTTCTGGAAGATCTGACCAACCTGATCAACAAACAAACGATTAAAACAGAAACAATGTCTCTGTCCACAGTCTTTCACTGAGTCTGATCATCAATACCACCTGAAAGAAAGGAAATCTTGAGGCAGCTTCAAAGAGAACAACAACATCAGGAGCAGATGTATATTGTAGTCTCCATGTTCCATCTAACTTCGTTAAATCAATGGCTTCACCGCCGTTAAACCCTTCCACAGTCACCTGAAAAGTTTCTACCAGAATCCAAACTCATTAAAAACAAAATCCAAACAAAATACATCAACCATATATATCCTCACACGGTTACTGTACCAGAGCCTCCTCGATAACAGAGCGTTGATCAGAAGTGGCAGTGAGTCCTCGTTGAGTTTCTTGAACAGCTCTGAGTAGATCGTGTTTCTTGTATTCTAAGTCAAGTTCACTGTCCACGACCTGAGTTATATTATCACCGAAACAATACTCAAAATAGTTTGTTTCAGACGAGCAAATGAAAATGTTAACGAGACACCAAACCTTGGCTACTCGACATGAAAATCTCTTTCTATGATCGGTATTGATGTTTATGCCGAAAGGTTTGATTCTACAAACGCGAGGCGTTGAAAACGCTGGACAAGAGAAAGTCACACACGCAATTTCCATCACTACACAAAACCTGTGGTGGATAAGACAGGCGATACCTTTCAACCTCTAGCTTCAAAGCTCGAAAGCTATTCGACAATGGTGAGAAAAAAAAAAAAAAGCAAACTCTGTTTTGTTTTTTTTTCAATAGATTGTAATTATTTTTCTCTTTCTTAGATTATAGAAAAAGATAAGTAGTCATTTGCGGGAAGTCGTGGCCGTATATCAACCTCATACTGAAGTGAACCAGTTCGAACTAAACTTAGCAGGATATCTCAACGTTTTGTACTTTTGATCAATGTTAACTTTATCAATGTTTCCACGAGAAATATAAGAAAATAAAATTACTCGGATATAACAAGTGCCAAATCTTATGAGAGTAGTAACGGCATGATTATGATATGCTTAAAAGACTAACAAATTATCTATCATCAAAATGGCAATGTACAACAAATCATGAAAAGTCCACACATTTTGTAAAACTGAATATTTCATAAGAACGCTTAACTTAAGAAACTAGCATTGGAGGGGTCCAAAATTAGTTGTTTCTTTTTAGCAAAAAAAAAAAAATTAATTGTTTCTTACAACATTAATTCTTAACTTAATTTTAAGAAAAAATGATTGTTGGCTACACGAAGTATCGACTGTCACATGTCTAACCATGCAAACTAAATTAATGTATAATTAGTTACACGAAGTATATTGAATGTATGACAACATCGCTCAACTTAATGATGTTATGTAGTTAACATCACAAGTTTAATTTTATGCATCCAAAAACTGATGTAGACGTTTGAGACCATTTAAATATTTCATTTCATTAATTAAACTATAATCATTCTAACCGTAATTTAACTAAAATTGAATTTTAGTTTGCGTTTTAAAAGCGTAAGAATACTTTTAACAAAATTTAATTTAAAAATCAATATTTTTGATAAGTAGTGTTTTCACATTTTTATATAATGTATTTGAAAACTATAAAATTATATTATTTTATTTATATATAAAATATGACAGTTATATAAGATTATTTATTTTATTTATTTCAATTATCTTAATCTGTTTTGTTATTATATTTTAATAATAGTCCTGTAATTCATTTGATTAGTATGTGTGATATACTTATTGGTAATTTTTTTATAAAACTTATTTGATGTTTATTTATATATTGACTCTAAAATTTTATTTGTTTGATGTAAAATTAATTAAATTAATGAATTATTTTATTTCTATTTTCATAAACAAAAATTTCATTCATAAACTTAGCAAAACTTTAATATTAGATTTGTATTATTAGATTACTTTTATTCTTAACAGTATATAATTAACAACTATATACACGAGATAATATTTGTCGACAAAAAAAAGAGAGATAATATTTGGTTTAAGTTGACATCAAATGAGTTTAAAGAAAATAAAATATTAGATTGACGTCAAATAATTTTTATAATTAAAAAATAATAATATCTTATACGAATTTCAAATTTAATTTTAATATAAATAATATAATTATATAGTTATCAAATACACTAAAATAAAAATGCTAAAATTCTACTTATCAAATAATATTAAAACATATTGATTTTTTAAATTAAATTTTGTTAAAAATATTCTTACTCTTTCAAAATACAGATTAAAATCCAATTTAGTTAGATGAATGTCATATTGGTTATATTTTAATTGATGAAATAATATATTTAAACTGTTTTTAATATCCACATCAGTTTTTGAATGAATGAAATTAAACTTGTGATGTTAACTACATAACATCATTAAGTTGAAGGATGTTGTCATGCATAACAAATACTTTGTGTAGGTAGGTATACATTAATTTAGTTTGCATGGTTAGCCATGTGATGGTTGATACTTCGTGTAGCTAGCAATCATTTTTCCTAATTTTAATGCTAAAATATTGACTAAGAATCCACTTAGGAGGGGTTATTGCAATATTAGAATCTCAGATTTGTTATGGCAATACTTAGTAGGGGTTATTGGTTCTAGTAATTTAATGGATTAATAAATCCTCTTTGGATTTAGAAATCTTCCATAAATCCAATGATTTTCAAATCAAACAAGTGGATTTGAGAATTTACTGATATGAATTGCAAAATCAAAATCCCTGAATTGTTATAAATGAATCAAATGGATTTATAAGTAGACCTACGAATTTGGGAGAGAAGATATTTGAGTCTGGAAAACTTGTTATAATGTCTAAAACCGTAAGCAAGTTAGGCATTGAGTTGACACCATGAATTGGCAAAATTTTCTCAATTATCTTTCTAAAGCCATCGCAGAAATTAGATATTGGCCGTGTAATTTAACATGTTGATCAAATAGATATCTATATGAGAAATTGACAGGTAGAAAAATTGTAGGCACGTTTATTATAGTTTCTCTGTTATAATAAACAAAGTTGAAAAATTGGCATGCACTTGTCATTTTTCCACTTGAAGATTATATTAGTCATTCATCTAATGATTATAGCTTAAGTACACAACATGCTCAGGATATGTTGCCTCGGAATATGCCGGGTAGAGGAGACATTGTCTTTTTAGCTCATACACAAGAGTATAAATTCTCAGAGGTGGAGCACACAAGAAGTTGAACTGGAAGAAGAAGTTTCTTCCTTCCAAAAGTACTTAAAACATTATTGAGTTATTGGATGTAAATGAGCCAATAACCACAACAAAGGAAGAGTTAAATCTTCACCGAATAAACGATTTATTAGTTGTTGATTATGCATATTATGTGCAGTTTTTATCTTTTGTTTTTCCGAATTGTGACATTTTGCTTCTTCGATTCTCTTCTTCTCAGGTTTCTCATAATCTCTAATCTTTTAGTCCACATAGACAATATAGAGGCAGGCATTTTCAAAGACAAATTTGGAACATTGTCTTTTAGGAACATCTTTGTATCTTTGTTATTTGGAACATTGTCTTTTAGGAACATCTTTGATCTCTGTTCTTAGGAATCTTTGTCTAAATGGTTTTAGTTGACACTGAAAGTTATCAGTTTGATTTTGTTTATCTACTCGATGGTTTTGAGTTTGGTGAAAGGAGAAGAAACGTTTATGGATGGGAATGTAGTTTCACCTTTTCTAAATAGATAAAATCAGAGAAGCAAGTCCCTTGCGAGTAATGGATTTCACTGATCGATGGCAAGACCAAGCTACAAGCTGTTCCTTGTCCTCAGGCTTATGTTTCTCTTAAAGAAATTTGGAACGTTCTGCTTGGTTGATATCCAGTAACATTTTTGCTTTGTTGTAAAAGTATCTCTCTAGTAAAACCCGAATAGGTTGTTTATACATAAACAGAATATGCTAACATAATGATATTCATCTTCTCTCTGTGATATACAGTTTAAAAGCAGAGTTTCACAGTTTTTTTTTTCTAATTCTCAAAACTCAAGGGGTTGAGATTTAGTAAAGACAAAGACTCCTCCACCTCCAACAGATCGACCCAAGAGCATGTTATTATCGAGATAAGAGAGGTAACACAATCCACCTACAGACCTCCTGTAATAGAGGAACATCTTTTTAGCATCCTTAGCTCATATCTTGAATAAGTTAATGGAAACAAAAAAAGTTATCTTATCTACCTTCCTGGGCTGGTTGTTGTTACTGGAATCTGAGCATTGAAAGTACATTTAAACTGCAAAATCTGAAGAAGAAAAAAACAGTAAAGAGTTATTATCTTGGTCAGAAGAATTGTAGTGAACAGTGTTTTGAACTTTCGACCAAATGGGAAACTGAAAATCTCTATGAATGATTCCACGAGAAATAATAGAATAAAATGACTTACATATCCAAAAGTATCAAATCTCATGAGTAGTAGTAACTAGTAACAACATGATACAAAAGCAAGACCACATGTGTATCTCTTCCCACCTATCAGCATAACATTTTGTAAAACCAAAACTTGTTGCACCCGAATCCATTTTTAGCCATTGTTGTCTGGTTGGTGATCAGCATCATCATCATCTCCCTCTCCAAGATTAACCCAAGGAAGCATTGACTCTAAAAACACAGCCAATGGATTCCTGTTCGCCACATCACGTACCGGTGGTGGTGCTTGTTGGCCTCCTCCTGCAGCCACTTGATCTCCTCCTCCCATTCTCGGATCAGCCACAAAGTTCTGCAAGTTGTCTGGTGGGAGAGTCGGCACCGAATCAGAGAAATCATGTATTGATAAATGAGAGTACCTGAAAAAAAAACCATACATGATCATCACCTCTCTAAATCCCAAAAAGGAAACTTGAAAAAAAAGAACAAAAAACACTTACTCGTTATGCTTAGCAGGGAAAGCTTCTTCCTTGACACTCAAGAAGTCCTCCGCGTCGCTTTCCTTTTCATCCAATGCCTTAATGAGTAACTCAGCAGCGCTCTTAAGCAGCTTCTGTACATCAGGAAGCCTCCATATAAGGTAGTTCCTCTCCACGTAAATGTTTACAAGGTGATCCAACGAAGGGTTCTTCGACTGATCAGACCTGAAGTAATAGTGTTTAAGCATCTTCGCCCACGCCTGATCTTTCAAAGGCACCTTGTCCACCAGCTTCTTGAGCACCGTCGGGTGAAGCTTCAACGCTTGCATCATGAGATCCAACGAGCTTGACTTTGAGCTATCTGAGGAAGAGGAAGAGTCCATCTTCTCGAGGTAAACTCTAGCTATAGCTAGCGAGTAAGAGAAGTTCGGTAACAGCCATAACGAGTTCTCGCTATGATACTCTTCAGAGAACTGCTCCAACCAAGCATACTCCTCAGCTCTCAGAGCAAAATAGTCAACGCAGAACAACGCACCAACAGGATTGTCTGTATCCAGGGCAAGCAGCAGCTTGCAAACCTCTAAAGCCGATCTATGACAGCCACGCCTATCCATGTTCCTCATGTGAGCGAAAAGGGTAGTGAAGAAAGGCTTGTTCGTGTCGTGAGTGAACTTTAACCGGCAGTTACCGTTGAAAGGAGTGAACATAGGATGCCACGCACGCTCCAGACCGTACAAGCATTTCCCTATAGCGTCTGCTGCCATCTGATGGTCACCGGAGAATTTGAAGTAGTCTGCCATTGTTATGAGGGAATCTATATGGTAAGGGTTGTTGATAAGGACGCTGGCTACACCGTTCAGGTCGTGGAGGTTCTGCGCGGCTTGAAAGGATCTCTGAGCTTGCTCGTATGAGGATGAGTGGATGTATCTGAAGTAGTTGTAACCGTCTTTAGTCTCGAGAAACTCCATTGAGAAGGAACGGTCCCAGCGAGCCCAATTCTCCATTGGAGTGATCAGAACGGTCTTGGTGATGTGATGGACACCACCACGTCTTCCTCCTCTTCCCTGCTGCCTAGAGGAGCCACCACCAGCACCACCTTGACTGCTGCTACTCTCAAGCGATCTAACGACCTTTGAACCATACATTCTCCTCAACTCGTTTTCAAGATTCAGATACTTGGGATCTATCTCCAACACTGGTTTTGTTGTTTCCTGAGCCTTCTCTTCTTTCTTAGAGTTGGCATCCAGAGAGAGTGCTTCTAGGGTTTCATCCAATGTGGTGTCAGGCTTCACCACCACGTTAGAACGACTCTCTTTGCTTTTCTTCTTCTTCTTTTTCTTGGACTTGTTCTTTGAAGGAGGCTGCACTTTATCAGCATCTTCATCCTTCTCCTCATCATCTATCTCTGTCTCCTACAATTAAACAAAAGATCATATCTTTAAGTTATTATAGATCAGCTCCAGACATATAAAGACCAAACCTTTACGATTCAAAACATCAATTTGAGTTGTCATGTAATAACAAATCCAAACAACATCTCATTCATAAACATTAAGGCAAGATTCCAGATAGGGAGAATATAATAACCTTTTCGGAGTCAGGAGCTTCATCACCATCGTTCAACAGATCAAAAGGATTAATCGAAGAAGAACGGCCACCAAGATCCTCTTCTTCTTCTTCTTCTTCTTCTTCTTCATCGTGATGATTCTGTTGTTTTGATTCTTCGTGTTCCTTGAGGACCTTCTTCAACAACCTCCCAGACATGTTTGTCTCCTCCTCTGCTTCGTCGTCTCGCAATCCGATTTAAGACGGCGGAGACACGACGATGATATGCTTTCTCACCCAGGTCTCAATTAACCTTTAGATGGTTTCTTTCCGGTTTATTACTTTAATTGATATGGTTTTGTTACTATACAGAATCAAATTCATTAACCGGTTTATTCGGAGGGAACGACGTCGTTTGAGACGCTTTTCCTATGGCTATTATTGTCTTCCTTTTGTGCCACGATTAGATCTGCTAATCAATTACGTCAACTGTTCTGCACCATGCTGGCTAGTTCAAACTGGTCAAGAGGCTGCAAACTAGTTCTTTAGTATTTTCACTTTCGATGTCAAAAAAAAAAAAAATCAAACTCGTCCACGGTGCAATCAAGGTGTAAAGATGCAGGGTTTAACTAAATTATATGACTAAAGTTCAAATTTGGACCGCAGAGAAAGTTGTTAGATTTTATTATAATTATATATTCAGAATCTGATTGATTAGTTTAGAATCCTATGCTTTCTGCTAAGCTAATAATTAGAGTCACCACGAAGCACCGCTAATTATCTCCTACTTTTTACTTTGTATAAAGTTTATCTAAATCACGAATTCACTTTGATTATGACTCTCTTAACTCTCCCCCACGCTTTGAATTTCTATCATTAGATTTGTCTTCATCTCTGCTTGACAACTCGCACTTGTAACTTTTGATATTATATTGATTAAAAAAGTAACCATTACTTTCATTTTGCATATGTTAATAGTCACAAATTTCAAAACCATCATCATTACGACAAAAAAAAAAATCATATTCGAATTGATTTGAATAATTCTGTAATCACTCTTTTACGAACTTTCTCAATTTTTAAATTTCCGCCAAAAGTAGAAATAAACAGAAGACTCTAATCATAGTCAGTGATCAAAGTGGGCCCCCATACACGCCAGACAGAACCAAGCCCAAAGAGATTCTTCTTCTTATATAAACTGAACTCTCCTCTCCTGATCATCATCATCGTCAACAACGACTTCCCTGAAAATGAATCGGAACTTAAGAAACGCCATCATCGCATTCCTTGCTCCACTCCCTTCCATCGTCTTCTACCTTTCCTTTCTCCGTAACTACTCTTCAGCCTCCGATCCGGAGCTCTCCTACATTCATTCATGGTGTTCGAATCACCCTCTTCTACTCGCAAACCTTCTCTTCTTCTTCAACGTCAATTTCCTCTTCTGGGTCATCGGTTTACTCCAATCCAGCCACTGGGTACTCATCATTTTCCCCCAAAAACAATACCCATTTCTCAAAGTTTTGAAATTTGATATCTTTCTAAAAATGTCTTGAAATTTAAACACTTTCTAAAAATGTCAGTTTTTTTTGTTTTTCTTGAAATTTTTTGCAGATGATCGATGTGTATTGGACTGTGATACCCGTAATGCTGGTTCACTACTTCGCGTCGCATCCGTTGGGAGAGTACAACAAGTGGAGATCCATGATTGTCGTGATCCTGACATGGGTTTGGAGTGTTCGGTTGACTCATAACTACTTCCGGCGGGAAAACTGGGAGTGGGGCGCTAGAGAAGACTGGAGGTTCAACGACTTACGTAAACAGTACGGGAAACACTGGTGGTGGCTCTCTTTCTTCTCCGTCTACGTTTCTCAGCAGGTAAAGCAGTTTTATCCACCAACTGTTCGATGAATTGCCTCAACGAGCTTTGTAGAAGAGTAGATTCTTTTAACTTTATGCTTTTTTTGTGAAAATTGATCAGATCTTCCTCATTGGTATATGTCTACCTTTATACACTATCCACTCCGTTGATGCGCCTTTGAACATATGGGACTTTGTTTCCTCGGCCATCTGTTTGACGGGTATTGTCATGGCCTACTTCGCCGACACTCAGCTCCACGAGTTTGTGACAAGAAACCAGAAGCTCAAGGAGCAAGGGAAGCCTAAAATCCCCAATCTCGACACGGGTTTGTGGTATTACTCGAGGCATCCTAATTACTTGGGTGAACAGTTGTGGTGGTGGGGATTGGTCGTGTTTGCTTGGAACCTTGGTCAAGGATGGACTTTGATAGGTGCACTTGTCAATACTCTGTGTTTAGTATATGTAACAATCCTTGTAGAGCGTCGGATGGTGAAACAAGAATACAGAGCTGAAGCTTATAGAGCGTATCAGAAGACGACTTCAGTGTGGATTCCATGGTTCAAGAAGTCTCAGGTTGCTGCTGCCAGTAAAGATAAGAACACTTGAGTATTATTGGCATGATTAGTTTGTTTCAATGGCGTCTCTCTCTACCAATCCTTCAATTGTGTATTATTGGCATTGTTTTCTTTTGTCTTTATTGTGTCTTTGTGTTGCTTCGTTTTGTCTATGAAAATTTGTATTCGATGGTCTAAATAGTGTTATTTATATATGGAGTTTATTTAACTGATGTTCAAAAAAAAAGTTTATTTAATTTATTTAGCATGAATATTTTTTCTTTAGAAAATAAGTAAATAATATTTACGATTCTGTTTGTAACCGATCATGATAGTCTAGTTATTTTTTCGTTATATATTTTCAGCAAAACTAAAATTAAAAAAAAAAGCATATGCCAATAATGATATTCTAGTTGTTTTTTCGGTACATATTTTCAGCAAAATTAAAATTAAAAAGCATATGCCAAATCAGTTGGATAGTGATAAACTTATACATTAGAATATACCTTAGGAATATATCAAAAATCGTTGTTATCAGATCTTCATAGAAAATCAATTCAGTGCTCTATAAAAGCAGAGTCGAAGGTGATTATTTAGTTCTCACTCTGATCAAGTTTCATATTCATTAAATCTTTTAAAAAAACACACGCAATGGAGAAAACACTAGCCTTATTATGTGTTTCTTTGATCTGCCTAAGTCTCTCGGTTTCACCGGTAGACGCCTACGGTAGAAGGCAACTTCGGTTTAAGCCCAATGGCCGGTTTAAAGTTCTGCAAGTGTCAGATATGCACTACGGTTTTGGCAAAGAGACGCAATGCTCAAACGTAACACCGGAAGAAAGTCCTTACTGCTCTGATCTCAACACCACCTCCTTCATACAACGGACCATCGCCTCCGAGAAACCTGATCTCATCGTCTTCTCGGGTACACATTCATACACACAAAGAAACTTTGTTCTCTCGCGCATAGTGTATTTTAATATTTTCAAAACATAATTCTAGTTTTATCAGTGTTATTTCAATTTATCCATGCATAGCTGAAGTTTTTTAAAATAACGTACGTATATATATATATATATATATATATATATATATATATATATATATATATATATATATATATATATATATATATATATATATATATATATATATATATATATATATATATATATATATATATATATATATATATATATATATATATATATATATATATATATATATATATATATATATATATATATATATATATATATATATATATATATATATATATATATATATATATATATATATATATATATATATATATATATATATATATATATATATATATCATTTGTTGGTTCCCGTAACGCAGGAGACAACGTAAATGGAATGTGCGAGTCAGGTGACGCGGCAAAAACGATGAACATGGCATTTGCTCCGGCCATCGAAGCGAAGATTCCATGGGTGGCCATTCTTGGGAATCATGACCAAGAATCAGACATGACAAGAGAAACTATGATGAAACACATCGTGAAAATGCCTTACACGTTGGCTGAAGTTAACCCTTTCGGTTCTTGGCTATACCCCATCGACGGCTTCGGGAACTACAATCTACAAATCCAGGGTCCTTTTGGGTCGCCTCTTTTCTTTAAATCCCTTCTCAATCTTTATATGCTTGATGGTGGAGATTACGTCAAACTCGATGGGTTTGCTTTTAATTATGATTGGGTTAAGTCCTCTCAAGTGAACTGGTATGAGCACGCTTCTAAATGGCTAGAGGTAATCCACAAAATGTATTTCTTATTGAGGATATGTGATTTTTTTGAGAAAAATAAATGTTTTTTTCTTATGTACAAAAATTATAATTTATTACATTAGCTGACCGAGTTTGCAATTTTGTAACAGATGGAATACAAGAAATGGCCATTTCCACAGAATAGCACGGCTCCGGGATTGGTATACGTCCATATTCCAGTACCGGAATTCAAACGGTTCAACACAAACTCATATGGAGTGATTGGAGTGAGACAAGAATCGACATGTTCTCCACCTATCAACTCAGGTTTATTCACAAAACTTGTCGAAAGAGGTGAAGTCAAAGGTGTTTTCAGCGGTCACGACCACGTTAATGACTTCTGTGCCACACTTAATGGAGTTAACCTTTGTTACGCTGGTGGCTCCGGGTACCAACAAATATGATGACTTAATTTGACTTAAAGCTTTCTAACCATTCTTGTAGACCCTATTTTTATTAAATAATGTGACACACTTTAGGTATCATGGGTACGGATTGACTGGATGGGCAAGGAGAGTAAGAGTAGTTGAAGCTCAGCTTGAGAAGACTAAGTATGGAACATGGGGAGCCGTCGATAAAATTACAACGTGGAAACGACTCGATGATAAGAATCACTCTTTGATTGATACTCAACTTCTTTGGTCTAAGAACACAAGTAAGTAATATCATTTTATTAAACTATTCGACTTTAGACTACTAAGAGTTCGAGTTGGTTATCTGATCTTAATTTGATGTTTTTGTTTTATTGCAGCTCTTGATCCAAATTACAGGTTTAAATGCAATATGATAAAACAGCACTGATCTTTGATTAAGCGGAGGAGTCTAGTTCTTGAAGACTTTTAGGTTGCTTTGGTTTTATTATTTTATTTTTGTTCCTTATTATGATTTTATTTAAAATAAGACAATTCAGCTTCTATTTTTTTCAGCTACATTTTAAGTTCTATTATTCTTTTTTTCTTCTTCTTCTTAATATATCATTTGATTTTTATCTATAAACACGAGTCAATGTAAACCTCCCTGAGGTCAAAATCAGGCTAGAATTTTAATTCACTTAGCTAGTTTAAACGACTAGACATTTGAATGTTTCCATCAAAGACGGCATGTTGTTTTCTGAGTTGTTCGAAAAGGCCTGGTCTCCTCCAACTAGGGTTTCAGTTTTGACATCGTCTCAATATAACTTTTTCTCTCGTTTGGAATAGTCTTCATTCACATTCCACTGATCCACCAATCGAGATTTGATGTTATCTTCACCAATCTCTAACGATTTATATAATCGACTACATCATATCAAATTGAGATAAACACAAACATTAAATGTATATATTTACAACTCGCTAAATAAACATTGATGTATTTATTTAACATATTTTTGCACATATTTTTTTATTTGTTTATAATAAATGATTTTTAATATACTATATGTGTTGGCAATCTTTTTGACTAACCAAGATTGGCAATCTCTTATAGATTTAATTTAAAGTTGATAATCATTAAAATTCTACTTACTAAAACATGTGTTTGATGATAATGTATTGATAGCAATAGACGTACATACGCATTTTTGAAACGTCACCAAGTATCTTCAGAATGTGATAAATCTTACTATATAATCAGATATGATGTATGAGTATAAATATAACATTCATTTACATTAATTGTGTTTCTGCAGTGATGTCGAAATGTAGAATGCACCGTCCATACGTGACAGCAATTTTATAATTTTCATAGCCTTTAGCCTTTATCTATGGTATATTAATTACTGCATCAGAAAAGATAAGTGAAAACAGATCATACTTTTTCAATCGCCCCAAGATGAAAAAGAAAGAAAGAAAAACTCTCCTCTTTTCTCGTTTTGCTAATTCAGACATCACACAATTATATATAGAAGTACGTTTTTTATTATTGCTTTGACACTGCCCACCTCCTGCAAGTCTGCCTGCCTAACTAATATCCAGCAATGGGTTCAGAGAAAAGCAGCAGCAGCCATATTTACTAACCAAACATAGAAATCCATAACCAAATTAATTGCAGGGACAATAATTAGTGATGCATATATATACCTGCAAAAGGCAGCAACGTATCTATACAGAGAATTCACTTTTCTAAAATAGCCCATCAAACTCTATACAGAAACTTTCTGACCACAGAGACATATAAGAGAGATATGGGTTTGCACTGATCCCAATCCTAGTTCATGTCTCTTCTTACACATCTCACTTATTAGGTATTTGTGTCCAATTTTTTCCACTCTCTATACAGCCCTTGCAATACTACATAACCTATGGTATGTTTTGCAAATGTATAGCAGAGTAGCAATTGATATATGATATCATGAATGTAGATGCATCAATGTACACAAATCAAATATTCTGAAGAACAACTTAACAAAAGACTATTCAAGTCCATGTAACTTATCATGGACAAACATGTCATGTCTAGATAAAAATGTATAATGAAATCAACGCATTATATATGTTGTCATATATAAATATATTTATATAAAATTTATGTTTAATTTTAAATACCAACTAATCTCATCATCATTACTGATCCAAATCAAAAGGCAATGAGGACTTTCCTTTCTTAGAGAAGTGATCATCTTCGCTGCTGCTTCCAAGTCTCAGCTGAAACAAAGAGGAGGGCGGAGAATCACCTCCACGTGGCAAGCTCCCACCGGAAGATGAAGATTCTTCCTCCATATCTACTCCAAAAAGCCTCAGCCTCTTCCCGGCCGTTCCAACAACCGACTGACTAACCTGAGCTCCTCCTTGCATTATCACCGGCACAGATTCAATCACCAACGGATCAGCCACCACCGCCCTTTGATCTACCAAGTACCCGTATCCAAATTCTCTCGGAATTTGAGGATAATTATAACCACTGTGATGATGGTGACGTGGCTGCTGATAGTTGTAAAGACTGTAACCAGTTGCTGTCGGAAAACTGTAAAACCTAGGAAACATAGATCCGGCAGGAAAGTGAGCAAACGATGTCGGATGGTCAGGGACTTTAGGTCTTCTCCTCCAATCGATAAACAAACGGCTGTCTCTTCCTGAATCTCCGACACATCTCTGGAAAGAGACAATATCTCCGGCGTCTAGCTTTTTGTCTTTAACGAAACGGCTCCAGCCTTTAGTCATGACATAGCTTTGGCTACTGTTCCAGTAAGAGTAACGGAACCTCCATGACTTCCCTGCGAGATCTTCGAAGTTTAGAAGCAAACCTTTCTCGTTTGAGGTTGAATCTAAAGGGAAGTATCTTTCTGCGTATTGCTTTGGGATCACGAGCCGGTTTAGTTTCCCTACGTCGCTTGGAGTCACCACTTTGTCGAACATGTGCTCTCTCTCTACTTCTTCCATGGGCTTCTTGGCCTCTTCTTGTTCTTCTTGCTCTTCCTCTTCTCCTTCTCTTGAAAGAGACAAGTTTGTCATCATCATCTTTTGATTAATGGTATGGTCAAGATTTGGTTTCTGACTTGAATTTGATGATTTCAGCAGCAAGCAGATGGGAATGACTTTGGGATTGAAAAATGAGGAGAGAAGCAACAAACCCTAATTTTTGAAGGAGAGGAGGAGAATTGGAGGAGAAAAAAGGTTAACTAGTGATGTGATTGATCTAATTATGCATGAATAGAAAGTTGGGTTTTGCCTAACTGATGATCACCACGATCTCTCTTTCTCTTATCTATGTTTCACTGTTTTTATGCAATAGCTATAGCTCTTAGAAATTTAGATGAAGAAAACAAATTTAAAAAAAAAAATTGTTAAGATTTTTAGAAGAATGAGAGAAATTTTTTGAATGATACAATTACATGATGTGAATGATGGAGATATGGGCAAGAGAGAACCAATTTAGAGGGACCCCTTCAGTTCATGTGACATTATTTCTTTTTCTTTTATCCTTACATAAACTATTCTTTTAATCAATTTCTCATACACTAATATTTTTAGTTTGCCAAATTTAAAAAAGAAATCAGATTTGTCCAACGAATTATGTTTTGTACATTGTTGGGATATGAGGAGAAAAAGGAGATGGTAACTTCAAGGGCTTATAGCCAGGAAGAAAATTTAGGCTTTTCTTCTGATTAATTTGTAATTTTAAAAAATTAACAATCACTAACAATAAAAAACCTAGCATTAATAAATGCTAAGCATCGAATGGAGAACTTTTTTTATGGGTTTGCTGCGCCTTTTGTTTTCACAAAGACAAGATTAGCATGTTGTTTTAGCCGTGGTCTTAACTGCTGGCTTTTTGTTATGCCCTCTTCTTTCTCTTAATTTCTCCTTGGTGTATTCATTTATGCATAACATTGTGAGTAAGTGTTACATGGTTTACTACTATATCCATCTGCAACACTTGCTGTATACTTCCCCACTTGTAACTAGAGATTCTTTTTATATATTAATCACACATTTATATCTTCTATCTGTTTTTTAAAGTCCAAATAGATATACTATCCCGCACATATATGTAAACATTAAAATAATTCATAGATTTTAAATATATCAGTTACATGCAACGAACTATTAATAAGTGTATAATTGTTATTTATGTCAAATATAATTTTTATTTTATTATTGTAATATATTTTCTTCATAAGCTCCTTGTTATCTATATATAAAACATAAAATAATCAAAATTCAAAACTATGGACTTGATCATATATATCATTCGGTAATGATACGAAGAGTATTTACAACGGGGAGAAGTCTATCGTATTTATGAGTATAATGTGAGATTGAATTCTTTTTCTGAGGTCGAGTGTAACAATCTTACCACAGGAAAACTAGGTTGTTTTTTCTTCTTCTGATCGTCAAAAGATTAGAGAAGCTTAAAAGTGAGCTATGACAGACATCTCGAACAGGTCACTAAACCTAAAATAGTTATATAATTAGTTTTTGCCTAAGCAATATTTTGAAGGATTCTTAAAATCGCCATGGACGGGACATATTATCATCTAGCTATTTAAAGTCAAATATATATTTCTTAAGATATAAAAAGTGTTCAATAAGTCACTTTTCATTTCTTGACTGAGAATATATGATTTATTTTGTTGTTGCATCTCTTCAAAGTTATGAGATTAATTAAAAGTATCTATCAAGTATCAGTCGCCATCTTATTTGGTTCGGCCGAGTACTTTTTCTTCAATAGAACAAGCCTGGTCAGTTTAAAATTCGGATAAACAAGCTTAATCACGTTGACAATTTATTTTGATAGAAAGAAAGTTTGATTTTAAAAACAAAAAGTGTATATGTATAGATCTTTCAAAATTAATTTACATAGTAGTGACTTTATTTGTTTTCTTGATTTGAAACAGGGATTGCTTGTAGGATGCTTAACAAAAATAAAATATCCGCAGAATTGGCAATAAAATCAAAATCAAATTATATAAATATGATTTAATAGTTTTTATTATTTAGAATTTTTATTAAGATAAATATAACCAGAATTTTTAAAGTAGATGATGAGCATCCAGGAGAGAGAGAAACAACAAAATATAGGAACCTCTTTAGTCAATCAAAAACTAATAAAATAGACCTGGTATCATATTGTTCTCGGACCGGCCAAAGAATCTTAGAGTTTATGGCTCAAGATATATAAGTTTTCACGTCAAACGATAATAGATATATAAATATCGGATGGCAAAAAAAAAGATACATTTGTTTGTTCCAGTGTATCGTGCTAACATCTTGTAATGACGTTTTTGTTTTTATCCATGTAACACTGAGTATAGGTAACATTACATATGTTACTCTAGAAAATGATACGTGTCAATCAGACCCTAACAAGTCCTTAATAGATATATATTAATTGTTTTCCGTATGGTTCTTATATATAAGGTTCTTACGTACGTGGTCCTGACAGAGACTACGCACCCTTCAATACTTCATGCCCGGTTGTCCAGTTTTGGTTGACACTTAACAGTAATCAACGGCTAGCTGGATACGGTTAAAGTTTAGACTTTATTAAAGTAGATTATATGTCTATTTCATGTTAGTGGACGTTATTATAGTCGATGACTACTTAAACCACTTTTTACTATCAGTATTTCACAGAATCTAATTGACGGTTTTTAGCTTATTTTAAAATGTGATCAGAGAATTTGATTACAGGAATTTTTTCAAAAAGTTGAAATTATAAAGCATGCAGTAGGTAATGGACATTCATAAACGTGGTCCAAAATCTCATCGTTAGTACATAACTGGCTGGACACAAAAGCCTATAGTGATACGTTGTTTTCTTCTGTTTTATCGTGTTATTGATTAGAATCTTAATCAACGCTATAGGACTTTTCGCATCTTAATCTGAATTACAATAATGATATAACTAAATTCTGTTTGATGATATAATTTTTTTCATATGCATGGCTTATTGTCTTTTCTTTGTAACTTTCTATACACAACGGGTTGTGTTTTCTTTCGTGCGCAGCTTATAATATCACACCCATGATTAGTTGATTAAAATATCAGGCTGGATGTTATCAGCAAAAAGAAATACTACTCATCAAATTATTTTCAAGATTTGCAAAAATAGCGAAGCACGGCAAAAGGCAATACGATTAAAACCTTCTTTATATAAATGAATACAATTCTTTTTGTTCTCCTTTCTGTCAATGAACTTAATATATTTACCTCTCTCTATGTCTATAGTTTCTTGTAGAGAGATAGAGAGAATAATACAATAAATATCAGGAAATTACGAGGAAACCATATCGTCGTCCTTTTAAAAGCTATGCCCTATTAGCGAAGGGGACCTCTCTATTTCTAGACACCTCCACTCTTCAATTCCCATCAACCTTTTTATAAATTGTAAACATGAATCGAACTTTAAACTTGTAGAGAGAGACTCAGCTTTTCAAATGGTTAATGCCTTAACGGATCATATAGTTGTTATGTTATACTAAGTATCAATAGCGCGAGTAGTGTAGCTAGAAACTAATGAACAACAGATCAGATTGATGGTTGTACTACTGTTACGAAACATATTATTGCTTCTTTTGACAGAACAAAATATCTAGTTTGGTTTAAGTTGACACCAAAAAACGAATGAAGTAGTTTGCTACTCGTTGTTTTGTGAGATTAAACTTGTATCGCTAGTGAACCAGATTAGCTTATGATAATGATGAAGAGTAGGTATATATCTATAGATATATAGATAGAAAGCATATGATAATGAAAAAGGAAAATATGGGGCTTAGGGTTAGGACCACTTGGTAATTGTATACCGAAAAATCCAGATCACTCGGACATTTATGAACTCTTTTCTTGTTTAAACAAATGCCCACTCGCCTGGAACACTCTTTTCCCCTCAGAGTCTTCCCCTCCTTTCAAATGGCAAGTCCAGTCTAATACATATACCTTCCTTATTTGTAAATTATCTCAAATCCCAAGCAATCCTCTTTTTTTATTCAAATAAAAAGTTAACTATTAACTCAAAACCTTCTATATCTGCCCAACTTTTTATAGCAACATACATAGGTATCCAGTCTATACAATTAGTTTCATGTGCATGATAACATTATTGATCATTACATATGGCTATAAATAGTTTGAGCAGTCGCTTGCGATGACAAGAAAGCGCGTAGCCTTTAGAAAATTAGGGCTTCCCTGTTTTTATAAAGAGAATTACCCTAAGATAAATAAGTTGTATGCATCTTGGACCGACGCTGTTCCCGTAGAGTCACTCGTGTTAATATAAATCGACCATCATTGATTATAAAAAGGGTATGATGATAATAATAATACATATAAGATATAAGTACTTATCAAAAAAGTAAAATAATAGTACATAATAAGATCGGTCACCATCGAAGAGGTAGTGGTGAAGTGGAAGGCGGTCCAATTTCTTAAATAAAATTGTTTTGGTTAAACATAAAACTATAAATAATGGAGAATCGGCGGTACGATAATGGGAAAAACATGCTCCAGTTGTCAATTTGCCCCAGAGTCTACGACTCTCTCTAGCCGGCCTTCTCTTTTAAATGAAAAGGGTTAAACATAACTAGCCTTTTAAGCATGCATCTTGAAAAGTATATGCAAAAAATTAAAAGAATAAGTCTATTGTTCTCGACAGTATTAGTGTTAGTTAGTGGTTTCTGCGAGTATTAAACTTCAAACCCAAATAATACGTAGGACCAAATAAATTAAAACCAATAACATTTTTTGTTGACAAACCAATAACAATGTTCACAGAATTAGTTTCATATTTAGTCTATTCTGTTCATAGTTTGCTTCATTTCTCTAGATTTCATTTAGTGACAGTGAAAATGATTGATTTTGTTTATGATGTAAATGCAAATATATAAGGTGGGGTAGGTTTGTAGAGAAGGATGGATACAATGAAATCAACCCGCTCAGGTTGTCTCAACTCCGAAGGCCAAAAACACTATTTATTAAATTTGGATGCTTCTTTTTTTTTGCAAAAAGTAAAAAAAAAAGAGACAAATAAAAAAAGTCAAAAAGGAGTTATATATTTTCACATTATTATGTAATATTATAAATTTATATTACTAATAAAATTTTGTATGTTTATGCATTGACCCCATAGATATAAAAGGACTCTGCGGTAACTGCGATAGTCAGCTTCCCTGCAGCTCCTACATTCACAATTAATCATTCATTCAATTCACTGTTCATACCCTTAGACCTTGATGAGTGTATACATATATACACGTACAAATGTCTGTCCATATTATACAAATAATTTCGTCATTTAGCTGATTAAAAAAAAAGTGAGGGGACTCTATAACATATAGAGTGGTCCCTATAAACAAAAAGTGAGGCCCAAAATAAATACGATATGATGATAAATGGAAAAGCCCATTCTCTGTCTATATATGTGCACCTCATGTTCAGTCGCTTTCTCGTTTGGATCCACACGATACGATACTTTGCCAACTAATTAAAAACTGTTTGTGTTCACTGTACTGTTTTGTATACTAGTAGTGTACAGAGAGAGATCTTTCGTTATGTATTTTACTTTCCTCTCTTTGGTATTATTATCTTTTACGTTTACGTGTGTCACTGAGTCAAGTGCAACTATACTTTCGATTCACGTGTGTGGTTGGTTTTACTTGGTTTCTAAATACTCGTTCGTTACACTGGTTATTAAAATTTAAAAGAGACATTTATTTGGGCCATATAAGCCCATTACAATACAAATTAACATGAATTTGAGTAATCAACATGGACAAAAAAATGAAAAATACATTTATCTCTGTATGAGTTTCAAATTACAGAATTCAACAAAAACTGCAAGATTACAAGTAAAATTTTATTATTTAAAACAATATTTTGTTGCGAAGAATGATCTCTTTCGCCGTATGGGAAAATAAATGTGTTGTATGTTCATCTCCTCAAGCTGTGGAGAATATACTCAGCGTATAGGTCCCTGTATATTACACAAAACGTATATTACATTCGTTACTACAATCATTTGATAAAAAAGTTTACGAGTTTAAGGGCTAAGGGAAGCTTACATGGAGTACTGGATGGCTTCATGTGCCTTCTCCGATGGCAAGAAATCGTTTACAGCCACCTCCTTGTGCTCATTCTTCTTGTCTACAAACATAACACAATAAAGGAAAACTTTAGGTATTTTTTTCCTTCTACAATTTGATCATAACTAGATCAAGAAAATGATCTTACAGTCTTCGAAGAAACGGCGGATCTCTGAGAGACGGTGAGGAGCGAGTTGTTTGATGTCAGTGAAATGTTTGTACTCAGGATCATCAGCACACACGGCAATGATCTTGTCGTCCATCTCTCCCTGTAACAATATATAGTTATTTAGTGGAGAAGTTTCTAAAATAGGAAATGAATCTTGTTAAATAAAAATGTGTACCTGATCAATCATGGGCATTAATCCAATGGCTCTAGCACGGAGAAAACACCCTGGAAGCACTGGTTCCTACGTACACAAAGCTTAAACAGGTTAAAAGCTATATATATGGGAAATGGATGATACGTTAATTTCTCTGGTGATTTTTTATGTTGTGTACCTGCATGAGGACAAGAACATCAAGAGGATCGTTGTCTTCACACAATGTCCTTGGGATGAATCCGTAGTTGTGAGGATACACAACCGATGAGTACAAGATCCGGTCAACCTGAGATTGAATCTCAACTGTCATTGATCAGAGAAGGTTATACAATCATGTTTTCATTACACTTACCTTGATAAGACCGGTCTTTTTGTCAAGTTCATATTTCACTTTGCTCCCCTTTGTGATCTCAACCACCTGACCATAGAGGATCTTGTTAAAAGACTAATATAAAAATGTAACAAAATAAGGTTTTTTTAGGTGTATAAGAGTCATACCACATTGAAGACCAATGGAGCTTCAGGACCTGCAAGCAAGAGAAGTCACAACTTGTTGTTGAGAATTCATGTAGAATAATAATCAGATATGACTTAATTAAGGGGTTGTTGAAAAGATACCGATCTCAAGGTCGTGCCATGGATGTGCAGCTACAGATCTCTTGGAGAGAGTTGAGAGAATCCTCTCGTTGAGTTTTGGAGCTGGACGAGGAGACTCATTTGATTCCATCGTTTCTTCATATGTTTCTTCACTCATCTGTTTATTATCATATATGAGAAGATGTCCAAAAGCATTGACCTATATGTTTTGAGATCTAATAATCAAGAAACGATAAGAGATTAGTATACGTTACCTTTTAGATCTTCTAAGGGACAATAAATCAAATGTAACTTATGCAAAAGCAAAGCTACGTTAATACATATATATACACTAGAAAACAGTTTATTAATAGCGCAAGGACTTGGTCAAAATCAATATTGATACCAGAGATATTCTTTCTCCGCCTTTCGATTCCTTCTTGCTCTTTGCCCCGCACGTTGTTGTAGTCGTGACAACCAATCACGTACACGTTTTTTTTCTTCCAAGAGCACGATCTCGTAGTTATTTTTAAAACCGTTTCTTTACTCTCACGCAAAGCGTTTTTTTTAAACCTACATACACTCCAAACCAAGAAAAAAACTTGTCTTCCTCTGTTTTCCAAGTCTCATAAGGACACTTTTTACCAATATACTTAACTTCATCTTTCAAGTGCATAGGAGGTAGAAATTAAACAGTTTATGATTTGTTTGATAATAGAAGAGTCAAACGTTACAGGAAAGACTATGGACAAAGGGCAAAATACAAATGCCTCAAAGACAGAAGAAGATGTATCAGTGTGATCTTGAAACTTTAATGAAAACAAAGAACAACAGATATAGATAGAGTTACAACTTTTTCATGTTGAAGTTTGTGTTTCCAACCGAATACGTTTGGGATCTTTCTGTTCAACATGGATGATCATAGGATTGGTGTTGATGACTCTACTTTCTTTGGCTTCCATTGAACATCTTTTGTAAGGTTTGAAACCTGTTCTTCCTCTACTTAGCTTTGAAGCACCCAAAAACGCTATGCTTCTGTTCTCTTCTTGATGATGATGATGATGTTCATCATCAGCTGGAGTTAGTTCAGCTGTTGAGTTAAGATCAAGTTCCATTGGATATCTTTGTTGCTGACCCTCCTCTCTGTTTTCTCTCTGATATGTAAAACTTTGTGGCAAAACTTCTCTTGCAAAGAGAGCTCGAAAAGCAATTCTACCCTGAAAAAATACAAATAATTGGTTTGAACTAATTAGACTCTGAGAGATAAGGATTTTGAATAAAAGAAGTTTAGTTCAAGGTATATACCTCATCTGAAACAGACTTCCATGGATCAGCTAAGTTAGAGCTGATTCTACTGCGTCTTGCATTAGACTCTGAAGTAGTTTGTGGATTGTTGTTAGTAGTGTCTGCATTCACTTCTTTCACTTCATCATCATTGTTACCACCATTCTCTTGCCTCTCCACCAAAGCATCTGCCTCAACATCATCACTACTCGAAGGAGTGTTCGAGCCACAAGAAGAACGGTCAACTTGTTTTCTGTCTCTAGCTCCATCCGAGCCCTTTGCATCAGTCTCAGTTGCTGCAGAAGGATGATGCTCATGACAATCTGGTTTACTACTCCCATTTTTAGTCTCCTCTGATTCCATCGAAGACCGAGCCTTTGAAGCCTCAGAGTGTTCTTGATCCATTGTTTTTGTGACGTTTACTTCACCGGAAGAAGGTCCATAAGTAGTAGCTGGAGGGTGACAGGTCAAACCACCTGAGCTAAAAGGAGGAGGACACAGAGGTAGGAGTCCATTGGCAGCCCACCAAGCACTTGCAGCTGCAACAGTGGCTGCAGCCATGGCAGCCAGATTCCCTTGTGGGCCACCACCACCACCAGCAGTATCAGGAGGCCAAAACGTTGAGGCGAAACTTGCAGCTGTATATAGAGCTGGTGTTTGTAAAAGGCTGGACATAATATGGTCTGGAAACGACTGATGATCGCCTGCAACTGAGTGGGGATGATGAATAGTCTCGCCTGGCTCTGAAGGAGAATGTGACAGAGAGGTTGTTATGGAGCTCCCCAATGGAACTAGCACAGGGATATGCCTTGGATAAGTCTGAGGTCCTCCAGCCTCTATATTCAAATCACTGTAATGGGCTGAGTTTGACTCCTTGTTATTCCCCTGTTCCTTCCCCACATAAAGTTTCATGAAAAATGTAGTAATACTCTTAAACCTCAAAAAGCAATGTAAAATTGTTTTTCTTTACCTCTTCCCGTGAAGGTAAGAACTCCCGGAAAGTACTTGGGTTTGATGTCTTTATGGAAGATGCAGCAGAGAGGTGTTGATGAGTGAGACAATCTGAACAGTTGTCTTCCTGCAGATCTTCAGTAGCCATCTAAATCAAACAAAGCACACAGTCTGTATCAATTACATGAGGAGCAATAAGACATATAGTACCCACAAGATGTCATGCTGAACATGGATGTTCACCTGAGGAAGCGAGACTTTTTCTGATCCAAGGGACTGTTTTCCATCATTGAGACCAGGTTTTGAGATGGGGAGAGATCCGGTTCCGGTCTTTCTAGGATAAGGATTGTTTGGTTTTCGTTTAGGGCGGGGAGGAGGGATAGCTATGTCTAGGGCTTGAGCCACTGGTACTCCTTTAGCTTCAGCCTCTTTCTCTACCTGGAGTGATCAGAGAGAGTATAGGCTTGTTACTTGGGATCTAATGACACTAGGTTAGAACTTTAAAATAAAAATCAAAACTGTCAACTCTAATGTCTTATCAGTTATATCACAAAGAACAATAAACATATTCTGTAATTAACTCAGAATCGATAAGACTACTTCTAAAAGAAGAAAGAAGTTGCTATCCCCTGATTTTTCAAGAGAAACTAAACATTCTTCTGAAGATACTAATCATACAACATGGTCTGGATTAACAACACATATATGCATAAAAGCCACACAAAGGATCACACTCTAATTATTTCTCCAACAATCTTATATAGACTGACTTATATAGCTCATTACTACTATTACCTTGGAGAAGAATTTCTGAGCATGGCTCCTAATCTGCACAGCAGTTTTCGTTGCTACATGTTCTGTCCAAAAAAAAGAAAAGAAAAAAAGGCAAATCAGTTTGAAGAAACAAGGCAAGAAAAAAAAAGATCTCTACAAGACAAGAACATTAAAAAAAAAAGCAACCTTCGATCTTTTGCCAGGCTCTACCATAAAGCCTCAAGGCATCAAGGAACCTATTATGTTCTTCCTCAGTCCATCTTTCACGTTGCTTTGTTATCGTATATGGCTTCCTCGTCTAATATTATTCCATTTCATTTTTACATCAACAAGAACCCAAAACAAAAAAAAAATAGCTAACTAAAGTTTCCATCTTTGGTCGCCTTACTAAAATTTAAATTTAAGTTACCTTAACAATCAGATCTTCTCCTGACGAATTAGTCTCCATCACTTATCCTCCCAAAACAAGCTATAAACACACACACACACACAGCTTCAGATCTTCTTCTCTTACACGAAACAACCACCACAAGCTTCTTCCACTTCAGGTCCTACACCAAAATCAGACAAAACATATTTTATTGAGAAACTAAAAGTGCTTAAAAGAAAGAAAGAAAGAAAGAGAACAATCTTGAAAGTACCTCAGTGAAAGAGCTTAGCAGAGATTGGAGAATCTAAGAAAACAAGCTCACCCTGGAGTAGCTGAAGATCCCATAGTTATATCTGAAAATTTTGATATTCCTGATTACTCGGAGAAGAAAATAGGAAGAAGGAAGGAAGCAAGGACTCTCTTCTGTGCCTTTTGATCAGAAGAAGCTGCAGAAATGGAGAAATCTCAGCCACTATAATTGATTTTCAGATTTTTTTATAATCTCAGATTTATTGGAGGCTACAATAGAAACTGCCACACGTCATTATATTAGTGGCTAATGTCTTGATACAGCTTTTTATCAGTTTCCAATCTTGTCCATCTCAAGCCCAACTTGCTCACAACCATCTCCGCATGTAGGCCACGAACTCATGTCTGTCGGAAAGGATAAAAAGGTCAAAGCGTTATAATATCTTGATATAGCGGGACCCGCAGATACCATACCTCTCTCCCACCATTTTCTCGACACGTGTCTCTCACACTAGAATCATCTGTGGACTGTGGACCACACACCCCCTTTGAGTGATTTACGCAATGTTCATCACAAGAAGTTTGTAAATTTTTTTTTAACAAAACTTGGAAACCGCCTGGTTTTTGTTAACATGATCATGAAAGTATCTTCTTGGTGAATAGCCAATGACTCATCTTATATTGTTATTGGATATGTGGCATAAATACAATCAATCATACAATATCTTCTTTTTTTTTTCAACAAAAGGCTAATACAAGATTGAGAAGAATCTTAGGTCGCAAGCCAAGACTAAAAACGATTCGTCGATCTACATATTAGCATCTTATTATATATATATTGATAGAGTTAAACCGTGCTATGTGAATCCAAAGGAACTGATGTTCATAGAACAACAGATCCCACTCAATCAATCAAACAAATCGCAAGAGAATCAATCTTCTTATTGAATTGAGAATTTCCAAGTTTACAGAGATTTAGAGATAGAAGTTTCACACACAAATTGTTCTAATAATGAAAAAGAAAACTCGAATCCAAAAGATATACGAGTTTGTTAGTTCTATAACAAACTCTTTTAATCTCACTCGTACACGTGTCTTCAACTTCTGATCGCCCTTCATTCAAATTCTCCTTTTATTTAAATCTCCCCTCTTTTTTTTATTCTTCTTTTCTCTATTTTTATCCTTTCATACAAACTCCTACATCATATATATTCCGACGAACTGTGTTGTTGTCCCTGCAGAACTCTCAGAAACAGGTGATTATGTATGTTCCATTTAATCAATTACGAACTTGTATATAGTCCTAAAATTAGCTCATAGTTTTTTTCTTTTTGAAAACAATCTACAGTTGATAGAGATAAGTATATTGATAAACAAACTACATTCAGTTTCTATCAGAATGCATTAAACTTCACCATGTCTAACACATTACAAAACGGCATGCCGTTCTTACTAATACACTGAAAACAACACGACATATAAAAAAAAAATAGTTTGGTTCTTCCTGGATCAACATTTTTTAAAATTTCAGAATGTCCAAAACTTATAATTACAGCTTTTAACTAATAGATTTTAACAATATAATTATGTATATTAACTTTTTTTTTGAAAACAAACTAAATTTAATAACTCAAATTCAAATTCATATGGTAAAAGGTGATGGCTTTTGTTTGTGTGCCTTCTGTGGGTTTTCACGTCGATGGTGGTGTTTTGTGAGTTCATATTTGTGTGTAGGTTCTCCTTCTGTGGGTTTGATCCTTGTTGTAGTACAACCTTCTTTGCAATATATAATTCTCAGTTGATTAAAAAAAGTTGCCCCAGTCTCCATCTCTAACAACAACAAAGTTGGTAATCCTTATCATATCAATTGTGTGTATATATTTGAATAAGATCTCAAAATAACTCTCTGCTCTCTCTCACAGGATTACATTTTTTTTGGTCTCTGAGTGGCTCGTTCTCTAGGAAAGATGGTTTTAGAAAATTGACTTATGAAGATGTCAAAATTACTCTCTTTATTTGACTTTTGAGGATTTCAGAAGAAGCTGGTGGTGTCAGTCATCTGAAACAGAAGCTTGGGCCTCAGCTGGTCAGAGTAAACCGGAGTGGACAAACATTTTCTCTTGTTGACTTATTGAATAAAACTCTTAAGACAAGCCAGACACGCAAGTTGTATAATTCTACTCCCCTTATAGGGTATTGAGCATATAGCATTGGCTTGAGGAACAATGTTAATAGTAAGTTTGGTATCAATCTGAAAACCTAAATCAAATGTATATATGTCATCTATCACTGAATCAGGGGTAGACTACTAAGACAGTATGTTTTGAGTAAATTGAAAAGTTATAAGCTCTCCTACCGTTCATGACATAAAATAAATCATAGTGATCAAGATATGATTCAGTACTGTACTCTAAAAAGGAACAATATTGCTGAATCAATCAATTGAAGGAACATACGCTTTTGTTATGATGTGAGACTTCACATTCTCCAGCTCCAAATGTATCTCCTCCGAGAATGATGCTATCATTTCTGAGGACTTCTTTTTAGCTGCAGATTTCAGCTTTTTCTCAAAGTTTTGAAGCGCAACAGTCCTGAGACATGGCATATAAGTAATCAAATTAAGACCAAGGAAAGAAGACACAATAATAAGGTCGAAACGTAATATTATGTCCATCAAGAGACCGACCTTCCCAAGCCTTCATCTCATAAACCACCTCTGAAAATTGCTGGAAGGAATCAGTTTGATGTATTATGTTGAGAATGTATTGGGTAAAAAGTAAATATTAGCATATTGTTGTAGTGGCCCAATGCGGGTGAGTCTTCTTTTGATCCATCTGAATCTTTCTTATCAGACGATGGATCTGATGGAACTAAATCTTCATCTCGATAAATGAGAGTACCTGAAAAACCACATGTGATGATCATCAGCTCTAAAAGTCCAAAAAGAAAAACTAGAAAGAAGAAGTTAAGAAACAAAACACTTACTCGTTATGCTTAGCAGGGAAACCTTCTTTCTTCACACTCAAAAAGTCCTCCGCGTCGATTTCTTTTTCATCCAGCGCCTTAATGACCTACTCAGCAGCGCCTTTCCTTTTCGTTTAATTAGGGAAGCATTATCCCAGCTTTGCCTCTTTCAACATGCGTGATAAGTTTTTGGTGTGATATTCCTGTCATATAGCCTCAAAGTTAGTTTAGGCAAAGACTTATCCTCTATTAGTGTTCATCGTACATGATTATATTTCATATCAGTTCTCCAAGTTAGGATTCGTTATAGTGAAAAAGCGAGAAAGTTTTACAAAAAAAAACACAATATTTTGCTTCAAGGATAAGATGAGGTGTTGGACCTACGATGGAGTGTTCTGAAATAGGCCCGATACACATCATTAATCCAGGCCCAATATTGATTTAGTTTTTGGTTAGGAGATTGATCAATTCATGCATGATAAGCAAAGTTTTGACCAATTTAGATTAGGATTAGGAAAAAATTAGGGATGTCTACGATAATAAGATCGTGGTGCTTAGAATTCCTGTTTGAGTTAAGCGAGTTCGTGAAACTCTTTATTGATAGTGAACAAAAGCAGACAGTTTTGGTACCAAATTCATCTTAAAAAGTTTTAACACTAATTAAGGTCTTAATCCTAACAACACCTTATTCTAATATAGTATATTAAACAAAAATTTTGGCTTCAAATTTTATGTGAAGGGATATGTAGGTGCAAGGTGGAGTATATGGGATGTTGAATTTTAATTTTTATTATCCGAATAACTAACGAGTGCTGTTAATTCAATATCTGATTATACTGACTTGAATGTCATTAAGAGTATTTTTCAGGAACATAAGCAGCCTAAGCATTATCTTTGATCAATATGAACCATGTTAATCTTCTCTTTATAATTAATTTATTATAGCATCAAACAAATTTCAAACATTAGGTTTAATGTCCTTGTACTCCATTTTCAGATAATGAGTTTGGCAAATTTGGATTATCTCAATTTTTAGATATTTCCTAAAGTACTTAAAACATTATTAAGTTATTAGATGTAAGAGAGCCAATTACCACAGTAAAGAAGGAGCTAAATCTTCACCGAATAAACAATTTATTAGTTGTTGACAAATGTAGATTATGTGCAGTTTTTATCTTGTGGTGATCCACAACGACATTAGGAACCCACCAAAGCTTGGTTATAGTCTGCATGCCCTGCATCAACATTTTGTTTTGCTTGTCTTTCATATACAAATACATTAATGACAAAAAAAATCTCATCATCATCGTTGGATTAAAAAAAAAGCAGAATTGAGAGTATGAGGATGAAGAAAAGAAAAAGAAAATTGCAGAGAGTAGGAGTTTGTCTCATCATCTCTTGAAGTGTTACAGAGCATTCCCTTAAACAACAGTATGAATAATGATTTAGTACTTCTCGTGGCATATCAAGACATAATAATAATTAAAGTACAAACTTAATAATCAAGAAACCGATCTTCTCAAGCCTTCATCCACCTCTGAAAACGGCAGGAAGGAACGCAATTGATTTTGAGATCTGATGACTTGGATCGCTTCAAGCTTCAGGTAGTGGAGGAGAACAGCACCACATGCTTCACCCACACTGGAACTAGCAGATCTACTATGTGATTTCGTCACCTCCATAAGTCTAGAAAACAACAATCTTCTGCAGCATCTTCCCTGAAAACAGAAAGAGAAAAAAAAAATCAAAAGAAGAAGACGATCGATCGTCGAAGAAGAAGAAGAAAAAGAAAAATAAGAAGAATAAGCGACGATGGAGAAAAATCCAAGAAGAAAATATAAAACTTACAAAGTTAAGTAGTGCTGTCATTGATGTGTTGTGGAAATTTTGTGCAGTTGTTATCTTTTGGTGATTCATAATGACATTAGGAACCCACCAAAGCTTAGTTATAGTCTGCATGTCTTCATCAACATTGTCGACATGGACGCCTACACCAATGTTCACGACTTCATCATGAATGTTACAGCTCACCAGCCAACCTATTGTGAGGTTAACCGACACTGGGAGATGAAGCGGCATATGGAGCTATTAGATCTGGTGGAGGAATATGATGGCAAGTCACGAGAGGCCCTTGAGAGAAAAGATAAGGCGGCCGTGCAAGTTAACAAGAAGTTAGCGCTTTAGGGTGAACAAAACGCAATGGGACACTTGGATGCCTATGGAAACATGACTAGGTTCAAAACATTCTGCCGTGAACAGGAAATTACTTTTCTGGAGAAGAATAAGTAGTGTCTTACTTCCTATGTGATACTTTTCGAATTCTTATGTGATACTTTTGTCTCGTCTAGTAACCCTCATGATTTCAATAACTCCCACAAAAACATATAGTCACAACCCTCTCTCCTTTCTTCTTCTTCTTCATCCTTTTTCGAGAGTCTCTGAAACTTTTTCTGGGAAAATTTTGTTTTTCTCTGAGGGCATAAAATGGCATTTTCTTCACTGTTCTCGCTCCCGTTTTGTCAGAAGGAAGTTGATAGCTAGAAACGTACCAACAGAACCTTTCATGGCGAGGGTTTTTGGAGAACGTGTAACTGCGTCAGAGCTTTCCGGTGGTCTTGGAAACAACAACAACAACGCCTCAGAACTGAGCCCGGTGAGTTGCTATTTTTCGATTCAAGCTTTTAGCAGTTTTCTCCCTTTTTTATTTACTCGATTGATGATTGTTTTGGTTTGGGAAATACATAACAGCAAAACGAAAGCAGCAAGATCCGAGTTTTGACGTCTGGTTGGTGGTCGTCTTTGTCGTTTTGGCACTTGCCTTTAGAAGATAAGTCTCACAAGATTAGTTTCAAGGATTCCGGATTAGAGTGATCAAGCTTGGCATATAACTCCACATATACTAAACTTATCAATCCATGTACATGATCACTTGGACCCTTGCTTAGGCACATGGTATTTTTATTATCATCATCTTATTTTATTTTAGTTGATAAAATGCATTAACCTTAAGAGATGAAAGCTGTGACATTATCGTAATCGCCCATGTTGATTGTGGAGAAATCTGGCTTAAATGGTTTGTATGAGAATCCTCTTGATGAGAGGAGAAGATGGATGGATGATATATTTTGAACTAAGAAGACCAGAGGCTGAAAGAGAGGATAAATTATTTAGTGACAACAAGGGAAGATTGAAGGAGGTTGTTTTAGATTCATTCTGAATAAGAGAATACAAAGGATTACTCAATTCCAAAATGTCATAAATCTTGAAAAACATAAGAGAAAACTTCACTAAGCTGCATATAATGGAAATTTAGTTTCTCCTTTGCATGATTATTGGTTTTCTCACATGATTATTTGAAATATAAGGAACATAATCTAAAATTTAGTTAATTGGTCCCTATAATATATGTTAGGTTGTGAATTGATCTACCTAAATTTTTATTCCTAGTTTCGCCATTGAGTTAACATCAGATATTTTGCATTGGGTGTTTCATAAGCTATATACTTAAGTGAGTCAAACGCTTTAATGGGCTTGATTGATTTTTATTTTGTTAACATTAACTGATGTATTTTATATTTTACAAAAAATGGTTTCAAGAAATAAAGTTTTACATTTAATGATAAGTTTCATAAAATACACCTCTTAATTAATTTGACATTTTCAAAAAATTTCATTATTAATGTATTTAAAATTAAAATGTAATATATCCTTTTCGGTTGTGAGAAAATTTTAAAACATACATTTTTTTAACACCTTTTAAAACATACATTCTGATACATAATTTTGTGCTTATTTATAATTAGTCTTTGGTCTCTTCATCTCCTAGAGTTTGAAGGACAAAAGTTTGAAAATGTAACAAACATTTCTCATATACACATATATATATATATATATATATATATATAGGTTTGAGGAATTTACATCACTGACATAAATGGATGGATGACATATTTTGATCTAAAAAGACCAGAGGTTGTGAGAGATGAAAATTATTTAGTTACAACAAGGGAAGATTGAAGGAAGCTATGTTAGATTCATTCGAAATTCATGAATGGCCCCGAGAAAGGCTCTTCTTCTTCATCCTCTGATTCAATTGCTCCCTATTATGTCTCTGTATGTGTCCTTCACTTTTTGAAACTGAGTCTCCCTGAAACAAGTTACCATTGAACATATGAGTTTTAATTTTCACAATAACACTAGACAAAACAAAAACACAGGTTATAGAGGAGACTACTTGACCTGTCTGGCTTGAAGATCAGGTTTTTGTAAGCGAACCACTGTGTCATTAAAACAACACGCATGTTATGGTCCATCACATAATATATGAATCAAGTGTTGAGATTCAAGAATCACTCATTAGAAGCAACTATATATATTTACCAAACTAATCCTAAACGCAATAGTGATGATGACAATATATGACTCTAAATCTGGTAATGACTCAAAAATTGTATAACAAGACAAAGATGATAATAGTAGAAGCTCTCACCCCTGTGTAACCAATGCCTACAACTTCAAGAACACCAGGAACTAATGGAAGCCTATCGATTGCATGTTTCACACAACACAACACAACACAGCGTTGGTAATTTGGAACCAAATAAAAAAAGGAACTCAACAGTAACACAAGAGATTTTTTGAAGATATGTAATGATGATTATCCATCCTCACCGGGATCACACCAGCAGTTCCCCATAGAGCCACAAAACAAGAAACTGCGAGAGTACTAACTGCATACTTATCCTCTACTTTGTCCCTTTGGCGCTTCAAAACTTTGAGAAAATGCTCAAATCTGCAGCTAAAAACAAGTCCGAGGAGACACATTTGGAGTTGGGGAATGTCAAGTCTCACACCATAACAGAAGTGTATGTTTCATTAAATTGATTCAGGCATTGCTCTCCATTTTTCAGTAGTTTTCAGTCAATCATATTTGTTTAAACTACGACGCTACAGGGAAAAGACGAGCAACATGGCCAAAACTAAGGGAAAGCCTGCTGAAACCAGATCACAAGGTACATCATATCTTGATCACCGTCTTTTCTACTTGAAGAAAGACACTCCCTTCACCTATTTATTGTGAAGTGATAGATAATAATACAAGTTTTGGTTCTCATACTGATACAAAATTAACTATTAACATAGTATTTGTCCCAAGGTATATATAACAAACATTTGTATCTCTCTGTATATATAATAAACATTCGTATCTCTCTGTATATATAATAAACACTCGTATCTCTCTGTATTTTACTAGTTGTTTATATCATTTTTTTTGTTGGAAACTGAGCAGGGATGCTGAAGATGATGGGTCCTCTATTGATGCAGATGAGGAGTTTCTCCTATAAACCGGTCAAACCCTTGCTCCCCTTCCCCCGGATCCGCATGGAAAATTACAACAATTCCCACGGCTTCATCTGGGACATTAGAAAGCACCAGCCGACTTTTGGGGAGGTTGAAGATGAGGAGAAAAAGAAAGAGCTTCAGGTGGAACTAGATCGGGAGAATGGGTACCTAGAGCTCGCACAAGAGGCACTAAAGACATATGGCACCGAGGCGTTACGCTTTGTCAAGTTAGCCAGAGAATCTAAGAAGAGAAGTAAGGACTTAGAAAAGCAATGCAATGATAGGGCTGAGTTCAAAGAATTTTGGCAAGGTCAGTAAGTTTTGTGGAAGAAGCTTAGGACGGAAGAATGAGAAGAAATGAGAAGAAGGATAAGAACAAGAAGAACTAGAAGAAGAATGAAGAACATGTTGAATTTTGGCTTGTAAACTCTGGGTTTTGTACTCTGGTTTGTAAGAGAACTCCCTCATCTGCAACAAACATCTCTCATATACATAGATTTAAGGAATTTACATCATTGACATAAATTGATGTATATTTTGAACTAAAAAAGACAAGAAGCTGAGAGAGAGGATGAAAAGTATTTAGTTACAACAAAGGAAGTTTGAAGGAAGCTGTGTTAGATTCATTCTGAATACAAGAATACAAAGGATTACTCAGTTCCAAAATATCATAAATCCTAAAAAACATAAGAGAAGATTGTACTAAATCTGCATAGCCAGGAACTGATAATGAAAATTTAGTTTCTCCTTTGTCATGATTATTGATTTTTTCACATTCAATAATTCAATAAAGTTTTAAATACCTTTTGGACATTAAAGTAATTAAGAACATAGACCCTTAACCTAAACAAGAAAATGGCTAATTCAACCATCAACTTTACCTCTCTATTGTTTTCATACACGAACTATCCGATCAAGCAAAAACCGCCACGAACTAATTTTTTTTTTGAATTTTAAACATATTTTTTTCAATCTGGTTAATTGCTACATAACCGAATGTGACTTTGGTTTCCCTAGCTTTGAGTGATGATGTGGCACACACGAGCTTGTAATAGGTTTGGTCGGTTTAATGTCAAACCAATTTTTTAAAACCATTTGAACAAATTAACATGGTTTTGTCATCTTAACTTAAAACATATTTGGAAAAAAAATAATAATTGGGGTTTGTCGTGATTCACAGAAATAAAACAAAGAAGAAGGAGGAAAAGATAGGCAACATGGGAGACTAAAATCGAAAAGCAGAGGAGTAATCGTATGAGAGTTTGATTTAGAGTGGGTTTGAAGAATAGATGAGTGTTTACTATGACTCGTGAGTCTGAAAGATGAGGTATGTGGAGTGTGCCAAACCTATTACAGGCTCGTGTGTGCCACATCCTCACCCGAAGCTAGGTAAACCGAAATCAGATTCGGTTATGTAGCAACTAACCAGATTGAAAAAGTTTATGGTTGAAATTCAAAAAAAAAAAGAATTAGTTTGTGGTGGTTTTGGCTTGATCTGATAGTTCGGTATGAAAACAATGGAGATGTAAAGTTTATGGTGGAATTGGCCGTTTTCCCTAACCTAGACATGTACTTCTTATTCTTCTCATACTCCAGATAAGCAGCTTTCTCGTTACGCCAGTATCTTTCGTAGTTAATCATCTTTTGGCTTTTCTCAGCGTGTGCCTGTGCTTTTTCTCCAGCTTCATCTGCTAACTTATCTTTTAATTAGTCTTTGGTCTGTTCATTTCCTAGACAGAGTTTGAAGGAGAGAAGTTTGAAAATTACTTGGTAATAATGTAACAAACATCTCTCATATATATATATATAGGTTTGAGGAATTTAAACACTGGCATAAATGGATGGATGATATATTTTGAACTAAAAAGACCAGAGGCTGAGAGAGAGGAAGAAAATTATTATTTAGTTACAACAAGTGAAGATTGAAGGAAGCTGTGTTAGATTCATTCGAAATTCATGANGCCCCCCCCCCCCCAAATGACTCTTCATCTTCATCCTCTGGTTCAGTTGCTCCCTATTATGTCTCTGTATGTGTCCTTCACCTTTTGAAACAGAGTCTCCCTGAAACAAGTTACCATTGAACAAATGAGTTTAATTTTCTCAATAACACTATAGACGAAACAAAACACAGGTTGTAGAGGAGACTACTTGACCTGTCTGGCTTGAAGATCAGGTTCTTGTAAGCGAACCACTGTTCCATTAAAACAACACTCATGTTAAGGTCCATCACATAAAATATGAATCAAGTGTTGAGATTCAAGAATCACTCATTGGAAGCAACTATATATATTTACCAAACTAATCCTAAACGCAATAGTGATGATGACAATATATGACTATAAATCTGGTAATGATTCAAAAATTGTATAACAAGACAAAGATGATAATAGTAGAAGCTCTCACCCCTGTGTAACCAATGCCTACAACTTCAAGAACACCAGGAACTAATGGAAGCCTATCGATTGCCTGTTGCACCACCACACAACACAACGTTGGTAATTTGGAACCAAATAAAAAAGGAACTCAACAGCCAACACAAGAGATTTTTTGAAGATATGTAATGATGATTATCGATCCTCACCGAGATCACACCAGCAGTTCCCCATAGAGCCACAAAACCAGAAACTGCGAGAGAACTAACCGCATACTTATCCTCTACTTTGTCCCACTTCAACAAACAAACAAAATCAAAAGAATCCAATTCAAACCAGAATCAATTAATGGTTTTTTATTGTGAATGTAAAAAAAAAGCAAGAGTCTATCTGTACAGCTTCCTGAACGGTCTTGACGATATCTGGTAACTCCGTAGTAGTCTCAGCTTCGGTATTGGTGGCAGGAGGAGCTTCAACTTGGGTAGTGGCAGCAACTTCAACATCGGCAGCTCTTGTCAAAACGTTCCTCACTATCTTCCGACCTTTAATAACCAAAAAAAACCATTACGAAACTTTACATTTTTAAAACTCTGAAACAAAAAAAAAAGGTAATATCAAGTGGGGGGAGAACCGACAGTAAGCAGTGGCTTTAGCTGCGCGGGTCTGAGACTGAAGCGGCTGAGGAGGAAGCAGCGTGGGAAGGGAAATACACGACGGAGAAGAGGCGGAGGCTTGTCGAGAAGGAGTAGGAGGAGCTCTTGAGTCGATGATCGTCGAGGAGGAAGAGACTGAAAGTGAAGCCATATTGAATCACAGAAGACCAACAACAATGTTGTTTGATCAGAAAAGCAATTAGTATTGTTTTGAGATTAGTGGAAAAGAAGTGTTTTGAAAGATTTTTTTTTATTTTTTGCTTGTGGAGATGGTTTCTCTGTGAGCAGTCAGAAACGATTCCACCACTCGTTTTGGGTTTCCCGATCAGGATAGTGCTGATGTGGCGGGCACAGAGGCGTATCATGGTGTTCTCATTGGATAGGATTTGGTTATTTATTTGCAAACTGAGCCAAAACTTTAGTTAGTTTTCTTGTGGAGGAAGTAAAAGAAAACAAGTTCCAAATTCTAATCTTGTGATTGGATTCTTCAATTTTAATTTGATTTTTTCTTAAACAAACTTTTTTTGTTAAAGGGTTTAAATCTACGTTCTTGTTTGTCCTCAAAAGTGATATGAATTTGATGAAACCAAACTACTATAGTCATATCTGGAAACGTGTAGATACTGCAGTGAAAAAGGTGAAACGAATATACCGTTTTTTTTAACAGCTAGTAAAAATGTAAAGTTTAGTTTGTTTTAATTCTTAAACAAACTTCTTCATTAATAAGAATGTGAAATCAAATCTTAATATTGTTATGTGTAGCCTATTGAAAATAAGTTTAAATTCGGTTAAAAAATATATATTCTCTAAATAAAAAGTATACTCCCTCTGTTCCTAAATATATGATGTTTTAGAAAAATTGGATGTTCCAATATATAAGATGTTTTCATTCTTCTAGGCAACTTTTTACTTTATTAAAAACTGTGTAACCAATCATATTTAATCATCTATTTTGTAATTGGTTAAACATTATTAATTTTTAATTTTAATGATATTTTCTAGACAAAAAGTAGTTTTCTTAATATGTGTGTTTTGTGTCTAAAATCCTATATTTAGGAACAGAGGGAGTACATGATTTAGATTTCGCTTTATATTATGTCTGTATGGATTTAGAAATTTTAGTCATTCAGAAAATAAGTAGTATATTTTTATTACTCATGTGAAACGCTAGATACTCTTTTTACATATCTTTTTGTACGACATACCTTAGTGGTAAAGTAGAAATTTGGTTATTTGTACATAGCTTGTTTCTAAATGACAAGAAAATTCTGGTTAAAATTTAGGCAGGCTACGTTACAAGTTGAAAATGTGGTATGAGTAGAGAAACATGGAATCGGGCCTAGTTTGTATATAGCGCAAAGACATCTGAGCTACAGTATTTATCTTTTGGAATCAGTTACTTGAACATTCACAAACCAATGGCACAACTCTGAAAAGATGTTTGTCAAGAAAAAGGTCAAACCCCAAAAGAGAGGCAAAAGCAAAACAAAGGGACAATGAATCATGAATACGAAGAGAGACGAAGGTCAAAGTTGATATACATCTATCAAATGGGTCCCCAACACTGTAGAGTACCCCCTTTGAAACAAAGTCAAAGTGCCATGCCGAGAAGACTCCAATTACATACCAACAAAAACATCTTTATTATTACCGAAGCTACGAAAGGACGTTACTTTTTTTGCTTTTTCTGAACTCTCGTGTCTTTAACTTTCAGCAGTCGAATATCTGACGAACCGCCGCCGTTATCTCATCGGCCGACCCCAAAACGCAGTCGTCTTCCATCTGAGGAAAATAACAAAGATATTGATTTTTTTTGTGTTTTTCATTTGTGTTATTAGTTTTTTAAAGTACCTTGAGGTTGAAGGCATAAGAGACAGAAGCATTGCATGGAGATGTAACGTTGAGATGAAGAACAGTGAACCTAAGCTTCTCTAGCCATATGATTGATCTGAGTAGCTGTCCTTGTTTCCTCGGGCATTGGATCTTGAGATTCACGTGACTCTCTATCACCGTGGCATCAATTCTCAGTTTACTACTCTGCTCTTCATCACTCGCACGCAACGAAATGTGTTTTGTATCAGTCTGTCGAGTAATCTTTTGCGCTTCAAGTGATTGCAACTGTTGCTCGAGGATCTTCACGAAGTCTATAGCTCCTCCTACTATCGACGCTTGGTCTCCCTAAAGAACATAACTTGTTGTTAGGAGAACTCAACGTTATTTATAATAAAGGGTGAAACTTTGTAAGTGATAATACCCTGAGGATGTAGGAAGATGGGATGAGAGAGCGGAGCGAGTTGAGATAAACGTTCATTTGGCGTCTGCGGTTACGTTCAACTGCAATGTGCGTCATCCTCTGACTCTCCATCTCTTCTGTGTTCTTTGCTGGTTTGGTTCTCTTCCTCTTTCTCTTCTCTCTGCTCACTGATGCTGCTACCAAGTTGTTGTTGTTTTTACGCTTGCGTTGTGGGTTTGACTGAAGTTCTTGATTTGAGATGGCTTCATTGATTCTTTCAAGAGATGGGTTCTGATAGTAGCAGTTGGGTTTTGAGTCTTCAGGAGAGTGAAACTCTGGAACTTCATGTGGGAGATAGTCTCCGAGCTCCCAAGGCTTTTGGGGTATTTGAAGAGAGAGTAGTGCTAGAATGTTTGGGTCTTTGAAGGACAAAACCGAAGAAAGATCTTCACTTTGTTGCATCATTTGTAAGAATTGATCTTCCTCAAGTTCAAATCTTTGATCCTCTCCTGATCCTTGAACTTGTAAGCTTCTTCTCACAATCACTTTCTGATCCAAAGACTGCAAGAAAAAAGTAAAAAATAAAACAGAGGAAATGAGAGGCTAATAATACCCTAGCAAGTGACTCTCAGAGAGAGAAAGAAGTGAAACTTTAAGTTACTATGAAAGCTGGCTAATTCAATTGTGTGTGTGTTTTGGTTAAGTGGGTCAGTGTAGAGAAAACAAAACTAGAATGAAAAAAATGGAATGTTTCAAAGAGAGGTAAACAGTTGAGAGCAGATTTGTTAAGTGTTTTAGGTATAACAGACATCACACAGCATTGAATGCTAAACCATTCCGGGAAGAAAGAAATTAAAGAAAAACATTCCAAATTTGAGGTAAAGATAACATTACACAGAGCTTGTTTTGTCCTTGAATCTTCTCCATTAACAAAGCTGAGAAAGCCTTCTCCTTCTATCACACTCTTGTTTGTATCTCTCTCTAGAAATAAATGGGATTAACTTTTTTAAAGAAGTAAAAACAAGAAACTCTCTGCTAAAAGCCGTTTGCTTTTATATAGAACAGTGGTCTTAAATTGCTATGAGGATGTTGAAGAGAAAATGGGAAACTGAAAGTGAGATATGAGAGATAAAGGGAAGTGAAACAAAGAGGTAAAACAAAAAAAAAGGTGAAAAAGAGATGCTAATAGATGTTTTGTTTAAAGGACTGAAGATGAGTTGGTGAGGCTAAGAAGATGAGAGAGAGAAAGAGAGTCTCTGACAGAAGAAAGGTCCCTCAGAAAAAAGAAAAAAAACATTATTGGCTGTAGCAGTTTTGTCTGGCAGCGAAGACAGACAGTTGTGGGGACTTTGTTTAAAACTCATCAGAAGATGATGAAGAAGATGAGAGCTTCAATTGATTTTGTTTTAAGAAAAGCTAATGAAACTTCAAGTGTGTTTGTTCATTCTATCTAATTAACCCGTGAATTTTGGCATCTTATCTGGTAAACATACAAGTGTCTATGCCTTGTCTTTGAGGGTACTAACTAGTGTTTGTCACTAAAATATCTTTATTTTGCTTCTCCATCAAGTTTATTATATTGAAGTACTAATGCATACATCACTGCAATATCTACACATTTCCAGATAACCTATAGTAGTTTGTTATGGATCAAATCATCTCTTTTGAGGACAAACAAGAACGTAGATAGCTCACATGAAGAAACCTTATCCATGTTCTAGTAATCTCAGTTGTGGCCTATGTTGATCTCACGTGTTGAGTCTAACACAGCCAAAACTAGTCTCTTTTCTCGACGAGATCCGATCCAAACACACAGATTTAACCCAGAAACACGATATCAATTTGTCTGCATTCTATAGATCTCGTTCATACTACTGTATGTAATAAGAACCAGAACGGCCTAAGCAAGTTACAAAAAAGATCCAACCTTCACATAGATAAATGCTACACAAGCCTTATCAACAACTACTTGGGTGTTTTGAGATTTCATCTCTCCGTGTGTACTTGCTGATGTAACTTACGAGCTCTTGTTACCGACTCTTAGGACAAACATGTCCCACTTGTGACATATCATTAAAAACTCAAAAAAGTCAATTCAGATCCTGCTTCTAACACATTCACAAGCCCTCTGACTACTAGGAAGATGATAAAAATCTAACTGAAGGCAGAAAAGTTGAGATGACATCTCTTGTTCTAATCAAGTTGTGTCCTCTCAACACTTTATAAAGAGACAAAAGTTTACACCTAAAGCAGAGGACAAAAAAAAAAGATCGAAACTCTTATTGATTTTATTGTTGTTATAGAGAATACTGATGATAAAAAAGACTCTTGTGATGTTGGCATATGCTTTTACCGCTCAATTTGTATAGTGACATGACTGATATTATACTCTCTCCGGATGTAATCAATAACCTTGTTGACTGATATTATATTCATCGGCTTCTGGTGTGATATTGACATGGCAAGCAAGCAGCACTTTCCCCACTGTGATAGCCCAAATGTGAAGCTCACGAACAACCACCACTTCTTCCATTTCCATCAAACCCTTTTCAAGCGTTGTAGCGTCGATCTCTCTTGGTGTACTCTCCATCAACACTTCAAGAATGCTTCTAATCATGTTGATGGTTGTCCCCAAGACAATAACCGAGAAGACTAGCGTGCAGATCAGATCAACTATCTTCCACTCCGGCTTGTACCAGATGATACCTCCTCCAATCATAACACCAACGCTCTGGATGGAGTCACCAAGGACATGGAGGTAAGCTCCCTGGACGTTGATGTTACCACATGACTCTTTATCCGGCTTAGATTTGTCCAGCAACTGCTCAGTGACATCCCCATGAGCGTGATGGTGCTTGTACTCGCCATGATCATGACCATGATGGTGATGATGGGTGGTAACAGTCACTCCACCGTGACGGTGATGGTCATGACCATGACCATGACCGTGACTGTGACCATGATCATGTCCGAGCAGAACAGCCATTATGATATTCACAGCCCAAACGCAGCAACAAGGAACATAAGAAACCCATTAAACAGCCATTATGCTATTTCTCGTGTTTGTCCCCATGAAGCTGCATCATCTTCAGGTGGCTGGCTCTCGCTTAACCCACCCTTTAGCTGGTGGTGCACCATTTATATAACCGTAAAAAAAAAAAGTGCTCCAAACAACAAAAGTTTATAGACCACAAAATAGAGATTCTTCTACAAGAAAACAACAGAGTGCTCTTGTTTGATACAGATAAGAAACTCGTTAATCAGCAACAAGAAACTAAACAGCATTGTTGAGCTTTAAACTCCATGAACTAAAATGTTTTTGCAACATTAAAACCACACAATGTCTAGAGCAGCAGCTTTGTTAGTATAGATATAAGGAAACAAGGAAATAACACCCGTCAAATCTTTTTTAGCCCAAAAAAACATCAGGATAAAAATAAATAGTGAATAATATCAGGATTTAAAAAAGAATAACTTGGTGGGCAAGGCTATTTCTCTGTATTAATAGAGATGTATTAGGAGGAGAAGATGGAAGATCATTAGTTCTCTCTTGGCTTTTTGTTTAACAGCAGCACTCATGTCTTTGTTTCTCATGAGCCGTAGTCTCCGCCTTGGAGTGAGAAGATCCTCCTCTGTTTCTCTCCTTCTCTCTAACGCCTTCTCAACTAATTCTTTGCAGCAAACCCGTCCTTGTTCCATCATGGGCGCAATGGCTTGTAACAGGGATCTAGGAAGACTCGCAGTTGCCTATACTAATCATCAACCTCCCGTGACTGTACTGGACAAGATGATACCTATGGGGTTAGTGTTTAACGGTGAGGATGATGAAAAAACCCTAACGATAGGGGCATCTCATGGGTGGATAGCTACTCTCAAGGAGGATGGAATCCTGCGTCTACAAGACGATTTTAACCCTGTGGCATCCGGTGAAAATCCGAAACGTATCCCTCTGCCTCCTCTTGTGACTCTTCCTCATTGCCAAACCAAGATCATCACCAACGTGTCAATGTCATCATCTTCTCCAGAGGATGATGAGGACTGTGTCGTGGCTGTCAAGTTCTTAGGGCCTCAGCTCAGCTTTTGCAAACCAGCTGCTGGTAAGAGTAAACCGGAGTGGACCAACATTAAGATCGAAAACCCTTGCTTCTTCTCCTCCCGTGTCATGTATTCCGAGAAAGACAGCATGTTTCGCATTCCCGGAGCTGGAGGCCAACTCATCGGGTCATGGGACCCTTGCAATCCCAGCGATGACCCCAAGCTGCACAAAGTAGAGCGGTTCACAAATTTTCCCAAGCTTCCCATCACCACACCGGTGAGACATCCTAAGGTTATGGATGAACCGTGCTTAATTAGCGATCACTTGGTTGAGTCAAGACCCACCGGTGAGACTTTCTTGGTCACGCAGCTCAAGTCTAGAGCCAAGAACGAGAAAGGTGTTGCCATTATGAAAACAGATTTTTTACTGGTGTTCAAGCTAGACGATGAAGGAAACGCTGTCTACATTCAAGACTTGGGAGATCTCGTCATGTTCCTCTCAATGTCTGAACCTTTCTGTGTCCGTGCTTCTTCCTTTCCTGGCATGCGCCCTAACTGCATTCGCCTCTATGATTATGATGATATGGGAGTTGTGTATCTGGCTGACAACGTCCCCTTCAACATCGATACCTTCTTCAACATCGATAGTATAAGTGGTCCACATCGTTCCCCTTATCACATTCCACCTCAAGATATCGAAAACTAGTTTTGTAACTGTCATTATCTCTGTGAGATTGTTATATGTATTAATTCTCTTTGGAGAAATTTCTGCTATACTACTCTCAGAGACATATATTACTTTTGAACTATATATATATATATATCCAAATTGTTATTTGATCCTTTGAAATTAGTTTGATCTTACGAATCTTGTGATAACAACTGCCAATTAATCGGATGCCCCCTTTTGTGGTTTTAGACATCTCTCTGGTGTTACATCTGTAGCTTCTTCATTGAAAGCTGGATAGTCCATCCATAAACCTTTTTTGAAAACCTACCTTTATAACGCAAATAAAAGGATCTTAAATATTTAATATTTTGGGATTATTATCCAAGTTATTTATCCTATTAACCATTTAATTTGCTACGCTCGGTTGGGTGTTTATTTTGTTAGATATATATTTGGTTAGGTATCCACTTACACTTCTTGAACAAAGATCCTCGGATCTTTAAGAATGGCTCTGGCCACAGCGATCCTCTGTTTCTGCCCATCTGAAAGCTGAGTGCCGTGTTCTCCAACCATTGTATCCAAACCCTGAGGAAGCTTATCAACAAACTTGGAAGCGTTGGCAAGCTCTGCAGCCGCTTTGATCTCTTCTATTGTAGCGTCTTCTTTACCGTGGGAAGCTTATCAACATAACAAAAGAAACAATAAACAAGTTAGGTTTCAGGAAAGTTAAAACACACAAAAGACGTGTTGTGCAAGAAAGGTTTCTTACATGGATCCAGTTAAAACAGAGATGATGATGTTGAGAACCTGTCCTCCTGTGTACCCTTTATCAAGAATCAACTTTCCTCCATACCAAACCGCTAAAGCGTAGCTACAAAACACTACAAGAAAGAGTGTTCCAAGTGTTTTTGGTATAACAGACATCCACAGCATTGAATGCAAACCATTCTAGGACTCATTTTTGGAAGAAAGAAATTAAAGAAAAACGTTCCTAATTTGAGATAAAGATAACATTACACTTACACAGAGCTTTTTTTGTCCTTGACTCTTCTCCATTACAAAGCTGAGAAAAACCTCCTTCTTCTAATCACACTCTTGTTTGTATCTCTCTCTAGAAATAAATGTGAGTACTTTTTTAAAAAAGAAGTAAAAAACAAGAAACTCATGTAAAAGCTAAAGCCGTTAGCTTTATATATAGAACAGTGGTGTTGAATTTGCTATGAGGATGTTGAAGAGAAAATGGGAAACTGAAAGTGAGATATGAGAGAGAAAGGGAAGTGAACAAAGAGGTGAAACAAAAAAAAGGTAAAAAAAAATGCCTAAAGGACTGAGGATGAGTTGGTGAGGCTAAGAAGATGAGAGAGAGGGAAGAGAGAGTCTCTGACAGAAGAAAGGTCCCTCAGAAAAAAACATTATTGGCTGTAGCAGTTTTTGTCTGGCAGCGGAGACAGACAGTTGTGGGGACTTTGGCTAATACGCAGAAGATGATGAGAGCTTCTTCCATTGATTTGTGTCTTTACCTAAAGCCTAATGAATAAAAAAATTGAAACTTGGAGTGTTTGATTCATTCTATCTGTTAACGCGTGAATCCTGGCTTCTTATCTGCTAAGCATACAAGTGTTGATGCGTTGTCTTTGAGGGTACTAACTAGTGTTTGTCACTAAAATATCTTTATACGCTTTCATCAAGTTTATTTATATTTAAATTACTATGCATAGTTGCATACTACTAAACTGCAATATCTACACGTTTCCAGATAACTGCATACATACTACTGTATGTAATAAGAACCAGAACGGCCTAAGCAAGTTAAAAGGATCCAACCATTACATAATGCTATAGAAAAACCTTATCAACAACTACTTGGGTGTTTTGAGATTTCATCTCTCTGTGTGTGCTTGCTGATGTAACTTACGAGTTCTTGTTACCGACTATTAGGACAAACATGGCCCCCACTTGTGACATTTCATTAAAAACTCTAAAAAGTCAATTAGATCCTGCTTCTAACACATTTCACAAGTCCTCCTGTGACTACTAGGAAGATGATGAATCTAACTAAAAGGCAGAAAAGTTGAGTTGACATCTCTTGTTCTAAGCAAGGTGTGTCCTCCCAACACTTTATAAAGAGACAAAACTATACACCTAAAGCAGAGGACAAAAAAAAGATAAGAAACTTTATTGATTTTATTGTCGTTGTTATAGAGAATACTGATGATACAAAAGACTCTTCTTGAGATGTTTGCATATGCTTTTACCGCTCGATTTGTATAGTGACATGACTGATATTATACTCTCTCCGGATGTAATCAATGACCTTGTTGAGCACCATATCTGCATCAGCTTCTGGTGTGATATTGACATGGCAAGCAAGCAGCACTTTCCCCACCGTGATAGCCCAAATGTGAAGCTCATGAACAGCCACCACTTCTTCCATCTCCAGCAAACCCTTTTCAAGCTTTGTAGCATCAATCTCTCTAGGTGTGCTCTCCATCAACACCTCAAGAATGCTTCGAATCATGTTGATGGTTGTCCCCAAGACAATAACCGAGAAGACTAGCGTGCAGATCAGATCGACTATCTTCCACTCCGGTTTGTACCAAATGATACCTCCTCCAATCATCACACCAACGCTCTGGATTGAGTCACCAAGGACATGGAGATAAGCTCCTTGGACGTTGATGTTCCTCTTTCTCTTCTCTTTATCCGGCTTAGATTTGTCCAGCAACTGCTCAGTAACATCCCCATGAGCGTGATGATGCTTCTCCTCACCATGATCATGACCATGATGGTGATGATGGGTGGTAACAGTCACCCCACCGTGACTGTGATGGTCATGACCATGTCCGTGTCCATGACCGTGACCGTGATCATGTCCGAGCAGAACAGCCATTATGATATTCACCAACAGCCCAAAAGCAGCAACAAGGAACATAAGAAACCCATTAACCTCACTGGTCTCAGTAAGAAGTCTAAGGATGGCTTCATAGACAAGAATCCCTGTAAGCAACCAAATGAGCTGGATAGAGACAAGAGCTCCGAGAATCTCAATCCTGAAAAACCCATAAGTCTGCCTTGGTGTGGCTTCCCAACCAGCAGCCCACAAGGAGAACAAGGAGATGGCAAAGGCAGCAACATCAGAGAGAAGATGAGCTGCGTCGGTTAGAATAGCCAAGCTATTAGCTTTGATCCCACCAAAGACTTCAACGGTCATGAACAAAAGACATAGCACCACAGCGATACAGAGCTTTCGCATGGAAGCAGTGCGTTCCTCGGCGTCAGCAGAGGCATTGTTGAGATATGAGAAGCCACAAGGTGCTTCTCCACAGGCTTTAACTGTCCCAAGTGTAGCTCTTTCTTCATCGGATTTTGACGGGTTAACCTCAATGATGTGACTATGTTGGGGGCTTGAAGGTTCCATCTAAAAAAGAAAAGGCAAAGTGAGGATGAGACAAGAACTACAAAAGACAAAACTATTAAACCACAAGTTAGTTACCTTTGTAATAAGATAGAAGAATCACAATGCGAGAGAAGCTTCAATAGGTTTCCGAATGTGGTAACTCTGTTTCAACAAAAAAAAAGAAAGAAAGCAACTTTATCATCCACAAAGAGGAGGAGGAGGACATGTATGCCACTACTAATCTAAGTACGGAAGGAGAACAACACACAAATGAATAGTAATATAATTAACCAACTAGTCAACGGTTACAGCGCATATAATAATCATCATAACCATAGTCAAAAACACTATAAAAAATTACAATTTCAAAAAATATTGATTCATGTTTTGACCTCGAGTATAATAATAATAATAAAAGAAAGATGGGGAATCAAAAGTGTCACATTCAGACCAATTCCAGATGTCACAATCAGACCAAGTCCAGAATCTTACAACCCTAATACTGACTGATTCAAGTTTAAACTATAATAATAGCAATCAGACTAATTCCAGATATGATTGATAAAGATAATAGAGCTCAGCAACAAAAGCTTTAGGCTTTTGAAGAAGAAAAAAAGAAGCTTACCAGAAGAAGAAGAAGAGAGAGGAGGAGGCTGAAGGTACGTGGTGGAAAGTATTCACCATTGATTCGAAAACCCTTTTTAAAGAGAGAGAGAGAGAGAGAGAGAGAGAGATTCACTCGTGCTTGCCTGTGCTCAGGCCTAAAGGAGGAGCCTTTTTATAAATAAAAAGAAGAAAGATCGGCCGCCACCGATGGTCACGAGATCCACCCACCTAACCCTTTTCTCCTCTGGGTCTTTTTATCTCCAATCTCTATGGTTCCCTCTTTGACGGTCAAAGCATGATACACGTGGCCCGACACTACTGACAGACCCCGTCTTATTTAAACCGGGAGTGAATAATTGGGGGAGGCACATACCCCAATAACCGGTTTAGTTAAAATAATTTGGCGGTTTCTTACGGTTAGGAACCGTCTCTCTCTCTCTCTCTTTTGCGACATTTTCAAATTAGTACTAATACATTTTTCTTAAGCTTTGGAACAAAATTATTCAAATTTCAGATGAATCTTAGTACGGAAACTAAAGCGAAAAAAATGCTTAATTTGAAAGATGATGATAATGTTATGGAATTACAGGTTTAACGTAAGCTACTTTTGATCACTCGCATAATATATACAAAGGGTGAACATTTTTACCTCAGATTAGCTGAGATGAAGAAAGAAACACACACTCAAGTACAAAAGAGCCAAACTAGATAGCGCATAACAACAACAACAACAAGTCTCTCTCTCTCTCTATTATATAAAACCCAAACAAAAGAAACTGACAAAAGCTTCAGCTTTTATTTAGTAGACGTATCTGAGTTCACTGCACGCACGAACTGGCCTTTTACTCGTGGACGTTGCTCTGCTAGCTTCTTCCTGCTCTGATATCTTACCTTTTTGTCAAAGCATCGGTCTTTCCTCTTCAACCTAAACTTCATCAGTGCAGCTTCTCTCTGACTCCGACGTTCCTCTACACTTAGACCACCTTCTTCTTCCTTTGCTTTCTCTGTTGTGCTGTTCCTACTATGTCCTGCGATCGCATCACTGGTGCTTTCAGAACCAACTTCCACTCCCTTGCTTGCTTTTTGATGTTGAAGAACTTGGTTACTACGGAAGCTTAAACTTGATGTTCCCATGTTATCTTGGTTGCTGCTCGTTGTAGCGCTTCCGTGATCAGATCTTACTCTTCTTAGCTTCTCATGTGATTCGCTTGGTGTCTTTGGCTCACCTGAACTACTCGGCTCTACAGCAACGTCTTCTGCTTTCTCTGCTGGCTGGCTGTTCTCATATCTACAAGTTCAAATAATACTCTACTGATTAAAACAACTATCTTTGAGACAAGATTTCTTTTTTTTGTTTAGAGTAAGCAAAACCAACCGTGAGAAGGTAGATTCATCGGAGAGGCTAAGCTTTTGTTGCTTGGTTTGATGATGATCTTGCTTCTCTAAACTTCCAGAGCAACATCTTTTCAGAGAGAGTCCTAGCTCTGGACCAACATACTCATCACGAGTGTGGTCTCCATATAAAGACTCAGGCCGTTTGTCAAATCCACCGATCAAATCCATCGTCACATCAAAGGATTCAAGCTTTTTGTCAGAATCCTGAACGCTCGCCAATAGCTTACTGTGACCGTTGTAGCTGTTAGCCTGCGTAATTTGCAAGTTACATAATATCAGCATCTATTTTAAATAAAGGTATGAATAGAGTGATAAAATGGTATATGTAGCATCCATACATGAGCACCACTTCCATGATCAGAATGATATCTAGAATCTGCACTAGTTTCATCAGTATCTTCAAGGTTCTGCTGTGAAGCTGGTAAGCTAAGACCATGACCAGTGTGACCATCACGCACCTGATTCATAAACCCATACAACAATAAGTTTTCCAAACTTAAAAACCCAACACAAGGAAACAAAATTAGAAACTTAACGGAAAAAAAACTTACAGCAAGTCTCCTCCACACATGTTGCCACAGATTCTTCAACTCGTTCTTCCTCATGGGCTTAATCAGATAATCAGCAGCACCTTTAAGCATACATTTCAACACCATCGTCATCGAATCTTGCGAAGACATCACTGCAAACACACAAGTCATATCATCAGAACAACAAAACTCAAGAGAAGTGTTTTCAGATCGATAAAGAACGGACTTATGGGGATCACCATCGTACTTATGACAGGAATGTTCTTGCAAGCTTCATGCTCCATCACCAACGCAAGTAGAGCAAAACCAGATATAGCTGGCAAGTCAAGCTCCGTTAGTATAAGGTCAATCTCATTTGACTTCTCCTTTAGAGTCTCCCACGCAGCTAAACCATCGGAAACAGCTACAACTGTTTTCGAAAATCAAAACCAGAAAACGAGTTTTAATTTCAACAGACCAGAACAAAGATGGAAACTTTAAAACAGAGTAAGTAAGGAAATGACCTTTGTAAGAGCAGTTTCGAAGAAGGGCGGCGATGATTTGGCGAGTTGAGTCATCAGACTCGACGAGTAAAACCCTAAGCACCGTTTTGGGAAGATACTTCTCCCACCGTACAGCCTCCGACGACTTGCCTCTGCTGCTCATCATCGTCTCCGCCATCGATTACAGAGAAAAACAGAGCAAAAACAGAGCTCGGTAACAGCTAATAAAGTCACAAAAGATATCTGATTTCGATCTTAACCCGCCTGAGGAAATCGTTTTCGATTAAGGATTAAAGAAGAAAGAAGACAACTTTCGATCAGAGACGCTCGAATCGCGAAACTATCAGAAGACTTTTTTTGTATGTTAGTTTCAGAGGAAGACGAGAATAGAAATAAACAAATTTGGGGAAGAAATCTAATTAACGGTGAGTATTAATGCGGGCCGTCAGTGGGCTGACGTGGCATATTATGGGCCATTATTTTGATTTTTTTCTGTATCGTGGCTGATTCGGTGGAAGTGGAGATATTCGCCTCGAAGATTGCCACGTGTGTAACGAGACTGGTGGTTGTGTGCGTGACACGTTGGATTCTGGTTTGTTTGTGTGGCTGAGTTTGATCTATAGGGATGTTGATTGGTTTCAAAAGCAGATATTTATACTTTCAGCAGCTCTGTGTATCATTCAAATTGGATGGTGTATTTCTCTTTCAAAAAGCATAGGATATGATATCATATCTTTTTTTTTTCAATATACTTTCTCTGTTTAAAATAAATAAAAATGCGTACAAATCAAAAACGATTGATGTTTAATGATAAATGTACAATTTTAAAAGTTAAACAGTTTTTATGACTCCAAACCGTATACTGTATTTGGTTATTTTGCATAAATGTAGTTTGTAAGAAACCACAGCATTAGCATCGATATATTAAAATGACAGCACTGAATAAATCGCATTTGGTGGTGACCTGGTAATTTCTGAACTCAAAAGAAAAATGAAATTAATATTTTATCATTTCGAACTCGTTCTTATTACGCAAAGCTAAGTTTAAATTACTTCATCCTTCTAGATCAATCTATAAATTTTTGCTTTGGTAGGAAAAAGGTCGCATCAAAATAATACTAACAAAAGAAAATATCTATTGGTCTATGATATGGACAATTAATACGCAATAAACAACTTGACATATACGTGTTTAGTTATAAAAGGCTGCAAGCTTGCCAACGTGGTTACAATTTTGTCTACAGATTACAAAAACAATAAACCTTACATTTGTTAAAGCCCACCTTTCTTGGATACTACCACTCATAACATCTAAAATCATATTTTATTTGTAAAGCCATGTAAAGGGCTTATGCAAAGGCCCATCACTTTTGCATACAAGACTAATTTCTACAATGGTGGTCAGGCGAAATGCCCATTTTCTATTTGTATTGCTTACAAAGGCGATTTTTATGTTTTCACATTTCTGTTTAAAACCAAGGTTTACACCATCAACTACCAATAAAATCTGAAAACCAGAAGACAAATTAGAAAAAATCAGGAGACAACACCACAAAACCAAAATATTTTTAAAACTAATCATTCATCCATATAATAATATTAATAGGAGCATATATTTTTCTCAAAAGAGTTGTTGGGTTTATTCAAACCTATATAAACAATAATCTCAAATTTTTGATACAACCGTTTTGTTAAAGCTTCTATGTTAAGGCTATCTAAACAATAGCCTTAACATAAAAGCTTTAACAAAACGGAGTAGTATTCATGAAATTTTATCATAGAAGACGAAGATCCGTTTTCTTACAACGGTCTTTTGACCGGTACTTTTGTCTTCATAAGATCCCCTTTGGTATCCAAAGACAATCATCATTTTACACTGACAACGGTTAAAAGAAATAATCATCAGAATTCAAATTAATAAATTGGAAATTTTTAATTAGAATATAAACTAAAAGGCTTCATATCTCAAGAATTTGACAAAAAAAAAAACAAGTAAAATGCCAGCTGAAAGCGAACTATGAACTGCTTTTGTGTTTCCCTAGAACCAACCAGATTAAAGATTTTATCTTCAAAATGTATAGTCTATCATAATGAAGAACAAGAACAAGCAATGAGATTTGAAGTAAAACAATTTCAAGAATTACAAATGTGAAAAGGGATTTTCAAGCTTATCCAAAGCTTTAAAATCCTGTTTGGGTTCAAAAGAAGACATAAAACATTTCTTCTGAACCTGAAAATTAAATCCCCAAATAAATGTAATTTTTGAATGATGCTTTCTGCATCAATCCAAGAATCAAGAAAAGGCCACCAATGCCTTCTATATGATCCTTTTAACCTAAAATGCAATGTGAATCTTGAAAAATAAATAAAACAAAGAATGTAACTGATGGTTGTTTCTTTCCTTCTTCTTCAGCTTCCTCCTACTAGGTACTACTGATTTAGATTCTAGAATCCTAAAAACGACATGAATAAATGTTCTTGAACATGTTGGAGACATTGATGATGAGTTAGTCCCTTCCTCTGTCTGCTATTGTAGTACTGAATCAATCCTCTATCTTGATGGATGATGATGATGTAATTGCCTCATGACCATCTTTGTTGTTATCTTTGCTGCTGCTAGCTTCAGCTGCTGTTGTAGCAATAGCTACGGTTTTGGTTGCAGTTGCTGCAGCTAAATACAAAAGAAAACAATCAACAAACCAAGAATGATTTTGAAAACAACAAAGATTTGGATTGTGAAATCAAAACCTGAGGTGGAAGCTGTAGAGGATGAGGATGGAGCTGAAGATGCTAATGACAGAGCCAAAGAGGTTGGGAGGGAGAGGATTGGTGGCGGAGGAGGCTGAGAGCTGAATTGCTGATGAGGAGGCAAGTAAGGGTATTGCATCGGAGGAGGAGTAGTGTATTGAAAGCTGAAACCTTGATGATGTGTTTGAGCTTGAGCATGATTGCTACTCTGTGCTGGATTGTATTGAGGATAGTAAGGATAGTAACCATGGAACATTCCTGTTGATCCTGACGATGGAGGTCCCATGTATGGTGAAAACTGTTGTCCTCCATAGAGATGGTGATTGTAGTAGTTCTGAAACAAAAACAACATTCAGTGAAAAATGGAATCAATCAAACATTCAGTAAAATTGCATAGAAATTAACTAACCATTGGGTACATTCCCTCTTGAGAATAACCAGAGAATCTGCATTGTCACAAGAAAACATTTCGTCACAAGAATACAAAAAAAAAAGAACATAAAGAGGATCATTAATGTTGATGTGATGACAATACTTACCCATAAGCAGAGTAAGGGATTGGGAATTGACCGGTGTGTTGTTGCTGATGATGATGAACAAAAGCAGAGGGAGAAGAAGAAGAGCCTCGGAACTGATGAGGAGAAGGAGCCACTAATCCTGCTCCTCCTGGTGACCTAAATCTACCTGTTCCTGCAAATCAAACATTCATCAAAAAAGACTTCTTCACGTGCTAATCAAGTAACCAAACAAAAAAAAAGGTCTAAAGACCTAAAGCACTCTAGAGAGAAAGAGAGAGACCATTTCTAGGAGACGTAGGAGGACGAGGTTTCTGAGCACCAAGAAAAGCAAGGTTGCAATTAGCTCTCCTTCCATCAATCACAGGATTCATATTCTGACAAGCTCTCATCGCTGCGTCTGCTTCCTTAAACGTCACCTGATCAACCCCAAATAAAAAAAGCGAACTTTTTTTTGTCATATATCTAAAGAAACAGAACAGAGTAAGTAAGAAGAGGAAGAAGAACATACAAAGCCGTAGCCTTTGGATCTGCCAGTGTTCTTATCAGAAATAACAACAGCTTCAACGATTTCACCAAACTGTTCGAAGTAACGTCTCATTGTATCTTTATGCGTCTCCCAAGCCAATCCTCCCACGAAGATCTTCGTCAGCTTCGTATCATTGTTATTACCACCACCGCCTTCTCCCATCTGAAACTGTCTCTGCTGATGAGCCATCTTTGATTAACTGCCTCCTTAAATCAAAACCCACATCAAAAGTTTCAACCTTTCTTCTCTCTAGCAAACGAAAAATAAAAAAACTAAAAACTTTTTTTAACGCAAAGAGGAGTGAAACAACAGAAGAAGTGCAGAGACCTCTGTTTGTGTTGATTGGAGGAAAAAAAAAACAGAGAGAGACCAATGGAGATGGAGGAGACAATAAAGCTGCTAGTGGGATCCCACGACAATGGCTAGAGAGATAGAGGGAAGGTAATTGAAAATAATGAGACTCGACTTAACCTTTTTCGCTGTATATATATCAACATGGGGTCCTCTGCAGAAACATTTGCTTCGCTGTCTTCAACCTCCTCTCTCTCTCTCTCCCTCTAGAAATCTGCAAATTAGGAGTAGATATAGAATGTAATTAATAATTATAATCCGAGCTTTGACCGTTCGTCTCCCGAGATCAATATAATTAAATAGCCGTGTTAAAAGTTTTGAAATCTTTTTTTTTTCTTGCTTTTTGGTCTGATCGATTCGTATTACACATAAAAAAAGGTTTTCCAATTTTTTTTTGTTTTTTTCAGTAGTAGAGATACTTGTATAACCAAAAACTAAATATTTAATAAAAAAATATTGTGAAATCTGCAGTGTATATGGATTTTTTTTGGGTGCAATTTAGGGATTTTTTGTGTGTGTATATAACTTGTGGTACAACCCTCCAACTTGTGGTATAACTTGTTTTCTTTTTCGATTTTTTTTAAAAAAATTAATTAAAAAATATATATAGGAGTACCTTTTTTGAAGCAAAATAAGAGTGTATTATCATAAACATTTTAACTAAGATCATTATAGTTGTAGGACTTTCTTTTGGACAAAAGATAATTATTATACAGTAGAACCTCTATTAATTAATAATCTATAAATTAATAATTTCCATAAATTAATAAATTTTGTCGGTCCTAAATCGGGACGGTGTTAAATATAACAAAAAAATCGATAAAATAATAAGATAATAATATTTTTAAAACTTCTATGTAAATATATAATCCCCTTAAAATTATAAATTAATAATTTATCTATATAAAATTTTTATATAAGTACAAGCTAAATATTATATTGTTGGTTTTATATTTACAATGAATTATTTTTATTTTTCTTAACATTTCAATATATTTTTATAATAGTTAGTAAAATTACACCGAAAACCACTTAACACTTCTATGAAACATAAAAATATACACAAAATAAGATAATAAAATAACATGGAAGTCAAATTTCTAAAATTTAAATAATGTACATACGGTAAAATGAAATATTTTTTATATAAATAAAAAAATATTTAACACTAAAAAAATATAAATAAGAAAACTTTTGTAAATTAATATCTCTATAAATTAATAAAATTTTAAAGTCCAAACATTATTAATCTATAGAAGTTTTACTGTAGTTGCCCTTCTCAGATATTTCTTCTAATTTTAATTCTTTCAAATTAGCTTATACTCAATTTTAATAGTATAAAATTATCTTATGACTACTACTACTTTCTTGTCAGCCGTCAAATGGAGTACTATTAAGAACTAACGGTAATTGTGGAAATACATGCATTTTTATTTTGTTTTCCATATTATAATACTAGTATAAATTGTTTAGTTGGATATTCGTTCTCAATTTGGTGGAAATGTCTCAAGGCATGACTGGTATATGTGTCCACCAATCATTAGGTATTTTATAATTCATAATTTAAATTTCGCCGCGAAGCAAATGCCATTTTGAATAAATATATGAATTTAATTATAAGTATCGTGAATATGAGCCATCGTAGCACACTCACATGCATTGTCAGATCAATGTGTAAAGTCAACTTAACATTTGAGAATTTGCCAGCCTCAGATTTTTATTATTTCCTTAAATGATAACAACCGTCAGTGAATACCGGAGTGTCACTTCAAAATAATATGTTTTTTAGCTTCTGCACCAGTTAACACATTTTGCATTAGTAGTAACAAGCTTACTGCGTTGGTTGTGAAATAAATACTCCTACAATTTTACTTTTAAAAGGAACGTTATATTTTCCTATGAGAAAGTGTATGTGATATGAGTTATTTTTATGGATAGTGTGGCACCGATAAATCCACATGAAGGCTGCAAGATACAGGCAGGCATGCACATGTTTGTGGTCAGCCACTTTTCATCAGATGGATACTTGCACAAGAAACGTTAGATGTATCGCACTTTTTCATCAACGGTAAAAAAGATATTAATTTCTCTCGCGTACTGTGGTCCCGCATGCATGCGATTATTGTTCTCAGTGGGTGTTAATTTTTTATAAAGGAAAAAGAGTAATTGACGCATGACGTGTCCAGCGATTTTGTTTCCTTAAAGTCTGAAAAACCGTTTCAAACGCTGTTGATTGGTTTCTTGTGTCGTGGCGTTTGAACGTGACAGCGTGCGATACGGACTCCGTTGTTGTTTTGACCGTCAACGTATCGTGCCACACATGGTGGAATATTCCTTCGCAGATCGGAGCTTTAACAAAAAGAGAGGAAATTTTGTTTATTAAAGAAAGGAAGAGGCTTTATATGGGCTTCAAGCCATCTATCAATACATAGTTTGAAGCCCATTTAAAATAGATTTACGCTATTTTAAGATATTTTACGCATATGTCACACTAAGTCCACTAGTTAAAGACCCGTTTGAAACTCACCATTAATACATTTTTTTAGGATTTCAGTTTCAATTAAGAAGATAGTTCGCTTAACCACACACATTTTTGACACAGAGCCAGCATTACTTTACTTGACTAAGATTCAGACAAAAAATCGCATGAAATGCAACCACAGTATAAAAGTCTTTAAAAATTGTTAATATATGTTGGCGCCTAAAGCTCTAATTTATTAAAGTCAATTAGGTTAAAAGGAAATTCCATAAAAATACCTTAAATAAATCTTTTAACTTTTTAATACCCAATTTTCTTACTATTCAGTTTAATATTTCAACTAACTATTTTGTTCATTTAATACACGGGGAAGGGGGGGGGGGCTTATAAATTTCATTCAAAATCCTTGGTTATTAGAAAAGTTTAGTTTTTATTGATTTTAAGATTCTATTAAAATCTACTGTTATTGTAACATAAATTTTCTTTATTTCTACTCATAAGACTCAACTTTGAAAATATCATCTATAGCCATAAGATTTTTGAAATCTATATAATAAAATACATTTACATACAAAAACACACATAATAGAAGAATGAAATAATACAAAATATAACTCTAACATTATACAAATCACAACTTAATATATATATATATATATATAT